>JAJLUR010000102.1:5523-45459 GCA_030674225.1 Blastobotrys terrestris | reverse complement strand
TGGCTCGTGGTTTCGAATGTGTAGGGTACCGGAAGAAGAAGTATATTCGTACGCCTGCGACTGTGGGGATGACGAAACCATTCATCATATCATCATTGACTGTCCTATTCGTGAACATTTAAGACAAGGGCTGAGAGCTATTTCTGATATAATGGATCTCAGTGTACTGTTGGACACGACACCAGGATTAAAAGCCATGTCAGAGTTCATTCAGAATATGCCAAAACATACTAGAAACAAATTAAGAACGGCGAGAAACCAGCGCAGCAGCCTTAGTAGTCGGCAGTTCTCAGCAACCCAAGCTACTCGTCAGCGCTAAAGTGGAGGATGAAGTGTTGGAATTTTTTTGCATAATTATTGAATTTACCATCAATTGAATGGATATGATATTATATTATATTAAGTAAAAGCGTAATCATGGCCCACGGGCTCCTATAAACGCCGAATATGTTAGATTAAATGAAATGAAATGAAATGGGGAAAAACAGGTCTAAAATCGAAAATTGGAGACCCTTGTCAATTATGAATATTGACATGAAAATTATTATGCAGGCACTCACTACACGCATAACCTCCAAAGTTGATGAGTTCATTCAACCTGGGCAAACAGGGTTCATACCTGGATGCACCTTAAATGGTAACATTACAGATATACAAACAGTAATGGCAAGTAACATTTCGGGGTACCTGCTTTCGATCGATTGGGAAAAGGCCTATGATCGAATTGATAGGGAGTACCTTTTCAAGGCAATGCGTAAATTTCGAATTCCCAAGAAATTGGTTACAATGGTTACTGCAGCTTATTCCAACACCACGGCTAGAACGATGATCAGTTGGGGCCCTCTTTCAACACCTCCTCTGGTGTCAGGCAAGGGGATCCCTTATCTCCATTGCTGTTTAATATCGCACTAGAACCTTTACTCCTCCGTATAAGCAAGTACCATTTACACCGACCAACTAGGAGCTTGAACATGAAAGTTAGATACAATGGTACCAATCACTACACAGCTTTCAAATACCGGGAATTTGCAGACGATGTTATTATTGGTTGTTCTACGGTTGAATGGCTTTACAGAATACTGGTTTCAATCTATCGATTTGAGTCAGCTTCTGGGAGCCGTATTAATGCCAGTAAAAGCTCAATTATCCCCCTGAGTGATACGGATAAAAGTGCACTAACGCTGTGGAGGCTCTCCACCATGTCCCATTGTTGACCCAAATCAGGAAAGTTTTACTTATTTGGGTGTCCCCATAGCAAAGGAACACGTACTTCAACGGCAGCGTGAGCTAAATTGGCACTCGATAGCCCCTAAACTTGAGCAAAAACTTAATGCGATGGCGCTTTTCAAAGTGCCATCAGCTGCTCAAGCTTATGCAATCAATACTTTTGTCCTATCGAAAATTGTCTATTTGGACCCATTTCATAATGCTCCTGCTAGATATCTTGATCGCATTGATGGTGCAGTACTCCACAAACTCGGGGCAGGCAAAAGATCATTGCCTGTCAGAGCTGAAATAATTTTACAAACCTCTAGAGCTCGGAGGACTGGGGTTACATCAAGTCAAAGAGAATGTTAGAAGTACTCGTGCAAAACGTATTTTCGTCTTATTAAGTCAAAAGTCCTTTGCTAGGGACTTCATACATTCTAGGCTCCAACTATCTCTTCTGTCCTCGGGGAATATGTACTCGGCAGTAGCGCCCTTACTGAGCGGTACGATCATCTTGCTCTCACAGGTTCTCTTCCTCGACTGGGATACAACAGAAATGTGCAACGGCCTTATGCAAATTGCTTTGAATTGGACGAGCAACTGAAACTACCTCAGTTTATGAGTGCTACCTTCCCTGATGTCTCTATTTCTTTTGATTTTTTTTAAGGCATTAGATCGACGGAAAAAGGCCTTGGCTGGACCAGTGCAGCCAAGCTGGCATACTACTACAGTGTATTGGTCTAGAGTGTGGCCTTTATTACAACCACTCCGCAGGTTTGTTCCCCTATTTGCGATGACAATTCATCTCTTCCTATTACACGCCCTTAATGGATTTCATGGCTACCCAGATGAATATGTACAGCACATGGAACATCTTGCATATCGTGGGCTGTACTGTTCTTTATGTCGGGGAATCCAAAGAGGTTAAGGAGACGAGGTGTACGATTGATGTCAAGTAAGTGAAGTTGTACGGCATTATTAAAAATTTTCCGAGGTGCGTGGACAGCAGACTGGTTCAGTATAAACCAGGGCATGCCATAGCTTTGAATTAACTGACTGTTCGGAGTGTCAATTAAAGTAGCTATCTGCCCTTTTAATCTATTTACCAACGAGCAATGTCGGAAGTGCATCCACATTGACGTTGACAGCAGTAGCGTACACATACTGAGATAGGTGAAAATTGCTATTACATACTGCGCTGCTAAGATTCTGATGTTCAACCTCTACAAGCAGTTACGGACTACAATGAAGAAGTTCAGGCGCATTGGCAATGAAGTAATCAACGTGCTTCACAAGTTCTTTACCAAGAACCCGCCTGTGTACGGAAGATGTACCGACGATGTGGACTACAGGAACATCTATAAATCAACCAAGTGTTCTCTTTGTTAAGCGGAAGTCGATGCATTGGAACGTCTATATCTCCAGTACCATGTCAATCGGAGGATATGGGACAGTTTCATGCCAGAAAATGAAGCTGCTAGTAGTCTTATAGCTATTTTGTCTTTGGATCAGATATAATATGGCCAGAATCCAGTTCTACTACAAGCTGGAAGAAAGTCTTACAATGTATAAAGAGTCATGGGCGTTTCGCCACTTTATATACGGTTTGCTTTGGACCATCTGGGGATGCTTTACTAATTTGGTGGTTTGATAAAACAAGGAATACATTATGAAATAGTTTCTTACAGTCGCCATTCAAAGTGGTTGTTAGGATTTTTCATGGTTTCTTACCTACGTGAGATGGAAAAGCACCCATACAATATCGCCCTCCAAATCTAGGTTAGCGCGTTGACAGCTATAAGGTCTTCACAGTAATTTATTTGGGCAAATAGGTATGCATATATATTTACTAGAAACATGTACAAGTATATAGTTAACAAGTATATAGTTAATAAATGAAGTGAAATAAAAAACTTGACTCATTGATATATATAGATGTTCCATACCGTCTCCAGGAAAGCTTTCAGTATCTCTTGTTCACGAATAAAAAGGACTTCCTAATTTGGACATGTCGTACCAAGTAGATCACTTGAAACTTCTGTCAGCTTTCTACCTCCATCCACAAAGCTCCACGTGATTTAATTTTTTCTCAGTTCGAACGGAACGCCGATACTTTTTATTCGCCTGCTGGGAACAACCCATAATATAATTAACTTCGGTAAATTTGAGATAATTAGAGAGCAATGCCACGGGAAGCTGTTCAATTAGATGATCTCACGATCAATAACTTGGGGGTCCTCAAGCGAATCAACTCGGTTGTTCTCCCAGCTACGTATGGAGATAATTGGTATAAAGATTCGTTGACAGTTGGCCAGCTCGCAAAACTAGGTAAGTTTCAAATTATTCTTCTTTATACATAACAATCCTGCTAATAGCTTTTCCAGCCTACTACAATGAGCTTCCTGTAGGGGCTATTCGATGCGCGTTGGAGACACCGCAGAACCATAACCAACCTACCAAAGTATATATTATGACGTTGGCTGTCTTGGCCCCATATCGAGACTACGGTATCGGCACGAAGCTTGTTAATCACGTCCTTGAACAGGCTAAAAATATGTACGTCAGTGAAGTCTATGTGCACGTGTTGGCAACTGATGAGGACGCGATTCGATGGTATGAAAAAAGAGGATTTGAAAAGGGTGATCTTGTCAGGGAATACTATAAAACCATGAATCCAAAAGGCGATGCCCATGTAATGACCAAAAAGCTTAACTAATATAACTGAGAATTTTTTTTGCCAATGAGTACAATATACATGTCCTCTCAGAGAAATGCCACTCACGTGTATATTTCTATACAAACTAATTTGCCCCTCTCTTGTATCGTTTATTCTTTTTTTGAGGCGTCGATGTCTTTTCTTTCTTGGTTGACACATCTTCAGTTTTCTTTTCGGGCTTTTTTTCTTCCTTCACTTCGTTGGTATCCTCGTATTCCCACACTTGCTTGAGATCGCCTTTAATCAATGCGACAATGAGGGCAGTTCCAGCAATTGCTGGACAAAGATACAACAGAGCCGGTTGTCCAGCTTGGAACGTGTGCATGACATATATTGTGAGGGCCAATCCAAGAGCATAGGAAATGAGACCAGAAATGAAATATGGTTTAGAGAATTTGCGTGCCAAGTGGAAGGGAAGATCAGGATTCTTTCGGTGAAAGTTCCACAAATCAAACCTCAAACATAGAGATAAGAATAAAGCTGGGACTACAATATCACCTAATCCGAGCATGGCCATGGCCCGCCCGTTGTCACTCTGCGGACGAGGGACTTCCAACTTGATAGGGCCTTTAACTTTTGTGGCCACAGTAACCATAACCTCTGTTCCAAATACAAAGTAGATGTCATAAAGAAACAGTCCAGCAAGCATGATAAAGCCAGTTTGGAAAGATCCCAGTCGAATAGCTCGGATACCTGAAATGGCCAGACAGCCACCAATAATGTTCCCCAAGATCCAATGAGGATGAATATAGTTGGCATAGCAGATGACCACTGCAATTGGTACACCTAACAATTCACCTAAACTATAATAAATATTCATAGACTGATCTCTTTTTTGAACCACAGTGAATAATTTGTCTTTATCTTCATCTTCATCCGTAGCCACGATGCCTGCCTCATGATAATCTGGGTCAACTGACGACGTCCATCTCCAATGAGGAACGGTACAGTTGAAGAAAATTCTAGCACTTCCGACAAGAAAAACAGAAAATACCGAGACGATGGAAATAAAGCTAGCCAATAAAAAATACATTCGGATGATCTTCTGAACACTGTCTTCAGTAAAATATTTGAAGGCAAAATATAATGATAGTAAAGCAGCACCGCCAATAACTGGCATCATGTAAGCTTCACCATTGCCCATTCTTTCTTCAGTTGGACAGCATTTCAAATCACTGGGATGAAACAATTTTTTGTCTTTTCTGTTAGGTTTCAATGCATTGTTGGGCTGCTGCAACGTTGAAATCGATGAAAAATACACAATTAATACCGCCAGCGACAGAATAACAGTATATGTAACGATAATAGGGTCGACGGCAGCTGGAACTCGACTCCAGATAAAGTCGAGATCGTCTAAAACTTTGATATGTTCGGTAACGTTCCAACCTTGGACAGTCTCATTCAGTCGTCCGTACACCTCAATCCCACGGTCCCGGACCATGTTCACCGCTTGTTCTACGGTTAGTTCCTTGAATAGTGTCGTGCTATTCATACTGCGTTTGTTCGGTCTTAGTAGGTCGTGGGAATGTTCGTGGAGGAGTCATTTTTCAGGTTCACATTTTCTTTCTCGCTGCAGTGCGGCTCATGCTAGACCGAGGTTTCTTACTAACACTTGCCCACGGCGAGAGATACAACCGTGAGCAGTCATCATGTATATTGAGCCGGTCGATATTCTATTATCCAGTCATCTATCATTAGTCATTTCACAGATGTAGAAAATTTTCTCTATATCCATGTGTGTTCATGTTTAGACATCACAATGGTTATGCCATCGTTACTAAAGTTGGTACTAACGATGATTTCGTCCCTTCTCACCTATTTGATAGAGAAAATCAAGACGGTACTCTTACCACCCATATACTGGCCTAACAAAATGGTCTCACTGCGGGAAGTTTATAATGCAAATTCGTTACTTGATTAGTATCCGCATGATTATTTCCCTTTTTTTTTTTTTTTTTTAGCATAGTATCGCAGGGTTTGCGTATGATCTAGCTAGCTATACTTATATGCGTAACTTTCAAACTCATACATATCAACTTTCCTTTCATTTCTTAATTTTCATCTCCTTTCAATGCCTATACGATCATGAAATGTAGAAACCGTTGAAGATGCCCTTCAGTTTCAACGACCTGAATAGCATTATTCAAACCTATATATGCAGAATACACGATAAGCTTCCTAACAAAAAGCAGGCTCATTATTTGGGAGGCTATTGCAAACTCTATAAATATTATAATTTTTACTCCTCATCGGTATCAGTGTCAATATCTGAAACATCTTCTTCTTCGTCTGAGCTTGCATCATCTTCCTGTTGTTTGGGTTTGGCTACTTGACCCCCTCTCATTTGCTCCATTGCACCAGCAATAGAATCTTCCTCTGGTTCAGAAATATCGTATTCATCCTCTTCGATCTTAATCGGAGGAGGATTTTCAACCTTCATTTCAATGGTTTCGACAATATCGCAACCAAAATATCCACTTGACAACAACGCCAGTTTGAACAGATATGTGCCTTCAGCAGGTGGAGTCATCGTGGTGAGCTGAATCTTGAAAGTTGCTATTTTGACTTCTTTAGCATCCTTTAATTGTTCTTTTGTTAGACTGAGATTGTGGTAGGATAAGTTTGTCAATTCCGCAGGACCATCAATTAGCTTATTGTCTTTTTCAGAAACAATGAACCCATACCAGTTAGGTTTGTATGGTGTTGGGAAATAAGGAGCAAAGACATTTGGAATTTCATCATCCGTATTATTAGTGGACAAAGGTTCACGGAGGATTTTTGGGTCTTCCAAGTTCTCATCCTTCAAGAGTTCGGAGTGCATTTCTGGGAGCTCGCACCCAGACGGGATGACCGCGAATTTGACAACAAGATGGGCTTGAGCTTGCGGTGGAACAACTTCATCACCCGGAACTCTGAAGAATGCCTTTAATAATTTCAACTTTGGAATTGTTTTACCGCATACAGACTTGATATCCTTGGTGATTTTGGATTCAATGTTAGGGCCAATGTCTGACGTCGAGATTCCTGGAAGTTGAAGATATTCTCCGTAAACTTGATCTTGGAGCGGCACTGCCTGAACAATGCATCTTTCCAATTCGATAATACGTTGACACAGGCCTGCATCTTTAAAGGCGGCTGAAATATCCAACATGCCATTGAGAATAGTTGTGGACCGTGACGCGACAATAAGCTTGTGTGCTTCATTGTCAACTGGCTGCCTGTTCAAATGGGCTTCTAATAGTTCACGGACGTACTCGTCAGAACACGCGCCCTTTGGAAGAAGTAACTTGAATTCTTCAGCTTGGGCAAGAGTATTCAATAGCTTATCATAATTAAGAAAGTGTGGCTGTTCCTTGGCACAGGCTTCAAAGAAGCGTGCAGCTGTTCTTTGATGGATACCTGCTTTGGTGTACTTGCGAGCACCCGACCACCACGATCCAACAACCCACGGAAGAACAATACCAACAAAAAACGCATAAGCAGAAACTACAATTGGAGAGCCTTTACCTTCGACCAGGAAAGTAGGAAGAGCAATTCCATGAGAAGTTTGCTGCGGGCCATCTGGATGGCCATATTTGAGGAAATTTTCCCGGGTAGTCTCATCAGTCAGAGCTTTGTATGCCTTGGTAATGTCCACATATTTCGCATCGATTTCTTCTCTGGTGATGTTGACAAGGTTCTTGACCTTGTCAGGGTGCAATTGCAATGAGAGCTTTCTGTAAGTAGATTTGATTTGCTTTTCGGTAGCTGAAAAACTAATGCCCAAGATTTCATAAGGGTCAAAAACTGATTTTTCTTCAACTTCCACCTGCTGAGTCCGGATGATATAGATAAGTCCAGCCATGGCAACCCAACCAAGGACAATAACTACATTAGACTTGGTGAACAATCTTAAGCGCCTTTCTTTGGCTCGGAACTTTTGTAGATGTTCGTAGTTTTCTGGCTTGAAATCAATCACGACGTCTTCGGCAGTCTTATTTCTAGCCGATATTCTCTTGAATGAGACGAATGTGGAAGGTATAAGGACCATTCCAACAAGCGTGATGGCGAAGTATGGCCATACCTCGGCCTTGTCGTCATATGAGTATCGGCTGTCACTCATTTTCGATTCCTATTTGGACGTGTTTGTATAGGAGCAGTTGTGGTGGACGTGTTAAACTGTTGAGGATGTTCTCGTGTTGGTGGAGAGAACCACTAAATTTGAAATTTCGGGTATCCGATCGGAATTCCGATACCCCGTTTCAATATATTATTCGAAGTAGAATAAATAATTCATTTACCAGTTTATGATTAATATATTTGGATTGCATCTTTTCATAGACTCTACAGACATCTGATAGAAAGTCCGTGATTGAGTTACCTTTTAAGCGATTGATGCTGAGTACCGGCCAGCTCTTTTATGGGGTGGGTGGTGGTGGCCCTCCCCTAATATTAAAACCTTTCGGTATCCCGATATCGATTGTCCCAGCCACCCTTCGAGCAGAAGAACTTTTAGCTGCAGCACCTGGGCGGATAGTGGAAATTTCAAAAAAAAACCTTGTTAGACAATATGGCATTCGGACGCGGAGGGTTGAGTAATAACTCCTTTGCTAGTCGTATTGGAGGAGCACGGAACTCGTTTGGTGGAGACGGCAATCGAGACTTAGTGCAGGTCCAAGTGCGAAACTGGCAAGGAGGATCCAAAGACGACTTAGTGGGGTTCATTCGACGAAAATCAGATGTTTTGATGCAAAATGTATACGTCTCAGGCCAGCTGATCATCGGGTCAATTCGCCCGCACGAATGTAACCAGGTTAGACGTACCGACGGGCTCAAATTTGCCGGCAAATTTCTGGAAGTGCGTGTGGAAAATACCATGGCCGGAAATAACAATAATAATACTGTGGAATCTCTGAAACAGTTTTTGAGGAGTCGGTACAATTCCCAGGCACGAATGCTAGATTTGACAAATATGAAGGGGGATGCCTTTTTACAGCAAATTGGCGTTTTTGCTACCCAGAGCACAAGTGCAAAAATGTTTCCAGCTCTGATGAAAATTGCAAACACAGAAAACGATATGGTTGTCGAGTCGGTAAACCTCGCCGGAAATTCATTGCAGGAAGTCGCCTCCGTCACAACACTGTCGCAATCGTTCCCGGATTTAAAGAATTTATCTCTAGCAGATAACCAGATTGCGCGTTTACGAGGATTGGAAGCATGGAGACACAAGTTCCCTCATCTTCGCGAGCTTATTCTAAACGGTAACCCTGTTACCACTAACGAACCAGGATACAAAGATGAGGTTATGAAGATGTTCCCACGGTTGGTGATGCTAGACGGTAACGTGGTTCGCGATGAATCGCAGTTGGACGTTCTCAAACTGCCAGTCAAAGTAAAGCATACATTTTTCGAAAACCCCGATGTCCAGTCGGTATCCTCAAACTTTTTAACGTCATACTATGATCTATTTGACAAAGATCGTTCACAGCTTTTGCAGTTGTACGATGACATGTCCATGTTTTCGATATCCGTCAATACTTCTGCACCCCGAATAATTACCACTAATGGTGCTGGTCCACAACCCTGGAGTGCATATATCCCCTTATCCAGAAACATGTGTAAGATTGGACCAGGTCAACGGAAATCCAAATTGTGTGTTGGTCCTCAAGCGATCGAAAGTACCTTCCGCAGAATCCCAGCGACTAAGCATCCTTTGGTTGAATCGCCAGAGAAGTTCGCTATTGATGTGTGGAGAACTCAAGGGGTGCGACAGCCGGATGACACAGCAATCGTCATTTCCATCCATGGTGAATATACTGAAACGACAAGTACTCAAGCTGTTCGTTCATTTGATCGTACTTTCATCTTGCTTCAGGGACAAATGGGGAATATGATTGTCGCGTCCGACCTTATGACCGTCAGGGCGTGGTCTGGAGACGATGCTTATAAGGAAGGCAATGACACCAACGGCAGCGGTAATGTGAATCCGGCCAACAATATTCCAACGGAGCTGAATGGACTCAAGGAAGACCAATTGATGGTCATCCAGAACCTGATGGCCCAAACTCGACTAACCCCGCAGTATGCACGGATGTGTGCTGAACAAGCCAACTTTGATTTCAATCAGGCATTGGCTCTCTTCCAACAGTCTCAGGCCCAGCTGCCACCTGATGCCTTTGCGAACTAACATTATATAGAAATATAGCAAATAATACTCCAAATATTCCTAAAGTCAGGTTAATGTTATCCTAAGTTATATAGCCGATTTTTGTAAAGATGAGGCAAACCCCCCACTAAATTTCTTGACCAAGCAATAACGCTTGTTTTTTTCAAACTAATACTGCTGAATACAATTGTGCCATCTTACTCACTCGTTTATGCTCTACCGATATTTAGTGATCTCTTCAAAATCGTCACATTTTTTCATCCTTACTTACCTCCGCTCCCTCCCAATAACGTCACCACCTCACTCAAATGCTAAAATGCCCCCACCGCAACATACACCAAATCCTCCGCCGTTGCCTCTACCGCAGACAGAAGATATTGATGTATTGCACTCCTTAGTAAATGAACTGTCCCAAGTGCTGGAGGCTAATCGTGTGGCTACGGACCAGATGTGCAGTGCCGCCGATAGGCTAGATCCGGAAAACATGTATAATGGCCCATCATCAAATGAACATCAGCATCACGAAAACAGCGATGACAACTCTCATCTCCTGATCACAAAAGACTTATCCAAAGCAGAAGCCTATCGTCTCGAGAATGAATCGCTCAAAAGGCAAATTGAGGCCCAAAAAATCAAAAATCTGGCCAGTGCAAAGTTCCTCAAATTGTGCCAACTGGGGTTGGAAACCTGTTTGAGCCAGTTGCGTCCATTCGCCCATGAACGTACGATTCAAACGCTTCAAATTCACAAGGAGTACATCACCAAAATAGAACATGAACAAAACAAGTTTATGGACCTGGTTCATAAACGAGCTCAATTGGAGAACCACGTGTATAGACTAGCTCGGGATTTGGGAGTGATTCTTCGAACAGCCACTGAGAATTCAGACGATGTGAGCAAATCAATCGACTACGTCAAGTCTCTACAATCCACTCTGCAGGACTACTCTATCTGGAACGTTCACAATCCTCGCATCGAAGGGTAACACTGACTGACCGAATATTTAATATAACTGAAGAATTAAGATTATTATTATTACTGTTATTATAACTTGGAAGGATCTTCTCTACGAGAAAAGTTTAGGATACAGTCGTCGTCGGGGAAAATAGTACAGAAGACACGAATGTGTTCCGACTTTGGAGTCACCTGGTGCTGCCAGTCGTATTGCAAGCAAGCCTTGCCGATCATAGCAGTCAAGTTCATAAACACATAGTTTTGACCAAGACAGTAGTGTGGGCCGGTGCCGAAGACCAAGAAGTTCTTTGGGTTAGCGTTAGCCTTTGAACCTGCTTCCCATCGTTCTGGAACAAAGTCGTCTGGTTTTTCGTAAACTTCAGGATCATGCAACGCTGGATATAACGTTGGAATGACCATGGCTCCTTTTGGAACGCTGTATTCTGGCGTAATCGGGAAGGACTTCTTGACCTGATAAGGAACCATGGTAACTGGGGGCCGGTATCTAAGAGTCTCCTTGACAACCATTCGGGTGTACTCCATCTTATCCACCATTTCGAAGTCGACTCTCTTGGATGCGTCGCCGTCTCTGACAGCCAATTGCTCCTCGCGAATTTTGCGCATCACGTCTGGACGGTCAGCGATGATCTGGAAGAGCCAGGTGGTAGCAGAAGATGACGCGTCTTGAGAGGCGAAGAGGAAAGTGAAGATTGTCTCAGAAATTTCCTTGTCACTGAAATCACGGACGAGGAGTCGTCTGACATCTGCTTCAGTGTCGTCGGTGACCTTGCCGTTCTTAGAGTCCTGCATGGCCCTGATCCAAGCGTCCATGATGCAGGTAATCTCACCGCCGTTGGCCATGTTGACTTTGGACTTGGCGGAGCATTCGGCGAAAATGTCCATAGTGGCATCACAGATCTTCTTTCCATACCAAGCCTTGGTGAAGGGGAGGATGATTGGGAAGTTCACCAGCTCCAACGCTTTTGAGATCTTGTAGTAGTTGTCGGCGATCAGGGCGATCTGCTCTTGAGTGATGTACTCACCACAGAACGTTCTCAACGAAACCGCGCAGTTGAACTCTCTAAAGTCGGTCATGAAAGGACGGAAGCCTTCGGCGCTACACGATTCGACGAATTGCTCAAAATACTGGTCGTAGATTTTTTCTAAATGGGGCAGATACGATGCCAGGGCGTTTCTAGTGAAAAGCGGGTTGAGCGATCGTCTGTAATCGACATGAGCCTTGCCATCTAAAAACACCCAGTTGGTTGGACGCAGGAGCTTAATTGCGACGTCCACCACACAAGGCTTGACGTAGGTGGGCGAGTTGAACGCCTTTCGGGCCAAATCCCTGCTCGACGCGATCACCACAAACTTGTGGAACACAGACACACAGGACAGAGGACCAGAGTTCCATTTTGCGAGATATTCTTCGAACTTGGGGTTTACCGACTCCAAGAACGGGCCAATAACTGGCCAAATCTTGAAAGTTGGTCCAGCAATAGAGCCTTTTTTGATCAAATACGACACCTGATCGTACACAATTAGGCCCAAGATTGAAGTCACCAACACTGACCACACCGACAGATTCTCCTTCATCCAGAAGACTGCCTCCAACACCTTGGATTCTGTCCCTAATAACGGGTTATTATTCCCTTCCACTACGAACGAGCTGTTTTCCATGCTATGTCACTTTTTTTTTGTTAGACTGCAGACGAAAAAAAAAAAAAATAAAATAAAATAAAAGGAAAAATAAAAGGAAAAATAAAAAAGAAAAAAAAAAAAAAAAATTGATATTCCAATCAGCACGTTTTATGGGGTTGTATATGTTATTTCATGCAACACACCACTATTAAAAATACAGTAAAAAATGTATATATATTACGGGCCCCTTTTTTCACCTACGCAAGTCGGACTCGTCGGCTCTCTGGGTCCCCCTCTCTCGGCACTATGAATACTCACGCAAAAAAAAAAAAAAAAAAAATTCCAAAACACGACCAATACGACCGCACCACCTAAAAATTTTCGTCCCACACAAAACGTTATAATATATAAGCTGATTGTTGATCATCGCGTTTTTTTTTTTTTTTTTTTTTTTTTTTTTTTTTTTTTTTTTTTTTTTTTTTTTTTTTTTTTTTTTTTTTTTTAATTCAATTGATTTTATTCTTATAAAATTCTATCTAAAATAATAAAAATCACAATCATACCACCAATTGATACCGTATGTCGGCCTGTGCGGCGCACACAATTATGTGCCCACATTCTTTTGTGAGTAGTAACTAGTAGTAGTAATAGTGGCTAGTATGATATGAAGGGCGAGACCCTGCTGTTACACGCCAGCAGTAGTACTATGCATAGCTATATGCACCGATACCACTGTAGTAACAGGTTTGGTACGGTCTCTTAGCGACGGGCTCACCCTAGCATCGTGTCATATGTATGCGCGCAGAGATAGAGAGAGACTACTATGGCCAGCTAGCTGGCGGTAGGGAACTATGTTAGCTGCGTAGGGTTCTCCGTAGGGTGGCAATTCAAGGGTATTTATTGTGCCTGGATTGCACAGGCGCGCGGCAGCCACACAATGTGCTTCAAATAGCCCAAATCTGGTTTAGCCGCAAATGTCCGTATGGGCGCTAAGAGCTTTCTTCACTGGAATTGTCTCGCAGAGCTACCTTTTTGCTTCTTTTCGGAGAAAAAAAAAAAAAAAAAAAAGAAGGCACCGGCCGGCAATTGCGCCCGCATTGGCTCACAGACGAAACTGCAGCGTCGCAGAGAAATGAGAGCACACAGACAAATATTACAATTACTATTAAAAAAACGATCATTATTTCTTACCAAAGTAGATACCGAGAATGAGAGCGAGAATACAGCAGATGATGACGACGATCCAGAAGCACCACCACTTCTTCTTTCGGGCAGCCTTGGCCGAAGCAATGGCTCGGTTAGTATGCGACACACCTTGCTCAATGTCGCCCTGGACCTGTTCTCCCTGCTCGTCAATGTGTTGGATAGGAGCCTCCTGCTCCGCCACCAACATCTCCATGTCTCTGAACAGCGTGGCGAGCTCAGTCATGGTTCGCTCGATCTTCTCAATTTCCCGGTGACGAGACTGGACCTCGGAGAGGGCAGTTCGGGCCTCTCCTCTTCTATTGGAGTTCATCAAAGCCTGGGAAAACACCTGGGAGGACTCGCCGTTATCGACAGCCTCCTTGACCTCGGCGTCGGTGGCATCCGGTCGCACAATCCTGAACTGGCGCTCAGCAGCGTCTCGATATTGTTGTCTATATTCGGCCTCTTTGGCCTGGTACCGTTGGATGGAGGTCATAAATTGCTTCTTGACATTGTCAACCTGGGTCTTTTTGGTGGCATCTCTCTGGGAGCGCGATTCTAACGATTTGATTCTAGTCCGGAGCTGCTGTGACAAGTTGGAGGTCTCCTCCACATAGCCTTGAAGGTTACGCTCGGCCTGCTCTTGTTGTTCCTCACCGATCTCGGCCAACGATCGTTTGTGCAGTGTTTCAATTCTATCCACGTTGTCGTCGTACTGGACGAGCGAGCGCTTGATTTCGTCTATTTCTCGGAAGAAGGACATCATTTCCTCATTCCCCTGCTGTGGTGGTGGCTGCCCATACCCGGGCTGGGAGGTCATTTCATACGACTGTCCATATTGCTGTGGTGGTTGTTGTTGTTGTTGATATGGGTTGTTGGCCGCATACGGGTCTTGCTCGTACTAAAAACTGATGTTAGCCTTGGTATCATCGGTCACAGAGTCGTGCTTCTGGGCTTACCTTATAACTCATGGTGGACTATGGTATATGTAAGGCGGTGTTTAGGGGGACAGCCGAGCTTTATACGTTGTTTTTTGTGTGAAGGGGCAGAATTGCGCGTGGCTGTGAAAATCACCTGCACCGAGGATCGAACCCGCAGTAGCTGCCCAATTGGGTAATCAAAAAACCAGTATCTCCCTTTTTTTTTTTTTTTTACAACTTATTTTGGTCTTATTTGATTTATATATATACTGTTATAATGGCATGAAATGTCGACCAGTGATTTAGTCCGGAATGGATATGGAACCATCAGCATTCAGGGTGGAGAAGGCCTTTGATATACCAGTGAACTTGAGCAAGGCCATGGTGGATGCTGCATGACCTTAAGTGCAGGACGTGAAAGCCCCAATTCCTGGATCGCTATATATACTGCTATGTATTCAACGGGAAAGTGAAAGTCTTGCGACTGTGGTATGAATATTCTCTATTCCTTTATTTGAACGTAACTGTGTGTAGGTGTGGAACAAATTCATTGAATAGAGAGGGAAAACAAAAAAATTTTCATTTTATCCAGCTCGAGAAGCGCAGTGCGCGCGTGTTTCAAATATTTTTTTTTTTTTTTTTCACCTCCTGCCTGATTGGGTATCTGGTTCCAGCGATCGATCTTGCCTCTCCCCATTCGAGAAGCTATTGGAGTTTTTGCGTCTAACGAAGCCAGAACAGTCCGACCGCCGCTCAGCTTCCTTTTCCGCCCGAAAGAAGCAAAAGAGGCAGTTCTGCGAAGCGACTTGGAATTATTGCAATTTCACCACCCCTCCCCCCCCTGTTGATCATACTTGTCATTGGTCGCCAATCTAAAACGCAGGAGTAGTAGATCATATAGCTGCTGTTATGTTACACCAGTTCATCCCCTGTTTCCATATAATCCATGCTGTGATCCGTGAACATCTTAAAATGGCCAAATACTAGGCTAGATATCAATTCTTCCATCAAGAAGTCGAATTTGGCTGGCTCCCAGGGCTTCACCCGGTCTAGTGTGAAGTACTCTGTTAGACATTCCAAAAGTAAACTTGAAATCACCATACAAGATACGACGATCACACCTGAACTGTAGTTTCTGATTGTTCTTCGGAGAGCGAATCCCGAAAGTTGATAGTTTTTTTCAGTGAATTTGAATCCTTTTCCCTGTTGCCAGTGCTCCATTATCAATTTGTAGGGATTCTTGTACCCATCTATCTTTTTTTTTTATTATTATTATTGCTTCTCTTTAACCAAAGGCGCCAAGACAGTACTATTCCAAATTAGCCATCAACTCATTTTATACAGGTATTCGTGGATATTTCAAACTTGAAAGCGAAGATGACCATAATATATAATGCAGTTATTGCCCTGACTGAGGGCTTTTGGGCACCATTTTGCTATCCGTACTCCTGAAGAATTCTGACACTTTTAGTCTTTATTCCAAGTTTCAATGAGGTGTATGCCAATTCAACTGCCCAGTAACAGCATACAGCCATATGAGTCCACCCAAGATGCCCAGGAGCTGTTAATATAATGTCACAGAGCGGCAAATTATTGAATGCGTATGAAATGGCAGTGGAATAGAGTCAAATAACCGTTCGAGTGAGCGCGCAGTTAACCTTGTCAAGAGACTTATTATAAGCTTCCTATAAATATTTGGCTAAACTAAAGAGAGAGATAGAGAGAAGCTGTGCGTATGCATATACAATTTCCATATAACTTACTGAACAACTCGTAGCATGCATATATCGAATCTATGCATATAAATAAGTTGTAAGTTGTTGTTTTCTGTATTTTCTGTATATTTATGCATACAGTGCACATAGCTATGCATAGCTATCGAATTGATAAAAGCAACCATTTCGCATCCATTTGCACACGAATTCTGACCTGGATTCTCTTCATGCATGTAGGCTTTTTTACTTTCCCATATGCATAGTTCCTCCGCGCATCCACACATCGCTATTAGCACAAAAGAATACTGTATGCAAGTCGAAACCGACGGTCGTTACCGATTTTAACCTTTAGTTTATCTCCATCTCGGAAAAACCGTTGGCGATTTTCCCTTTTCCGCAGAGATCGTCGCGAGTGGCTGTTAATCCGCGTATCCTTTGCGCGTCAAAACTTTGGGAACCCCCTTCAGCCGTGCGATTCAACACGAAGGGTCGCACCCAACAAAAGGTGGTGTCGGAAGCGGGATTCAACAATATAAGGATAATCCGAACTTGAGCATTTTTTTTTTCTTCTTCTTCCTTTTCATCTCCAAGCTAATTTTTTTTATTATTATTATTAAACTTCCACAGGAATACTCTTTTTATTTGGTGCTTCCCGATTGGATTGAATAGTTATTCGTTTTTCTTTTTGGGTTTTTTTTTTTTTTTTTTTTGTTGGATCTTTGCTGTTTTTTTTAATTGTTTTTAATACTCGGCTAAAATAAAAATGCGTCCAGAAGCCGAACAAGAACTCGCTCACGTTCTTTTGACAGAATTACTGGCATACCAATTTGCTTCTCCAGTGAGATGGTAAGTACCTACAGTGTCACAAACAAAATCATTTCCCTAACCGTTATAGGATCGAAACCCAAGATGTTATCCTCTCGCAGTACAACGCAGAAAGAGTGGTTGAAATCGGTCCTTCACCAACATTGTCTGGTATGGCTTCGAGAACTTTAAAGTCCAAGTATGAATCTTACGATTCTGCCTTGTCTTTGCAACGTCAGCTGCTGTGTTATGCTAAGGACGCTAAGGAAATCTACTACACTCCAGATCCCGTTGAGCCAGCTCCGGAACCAGAAACCACCGCTCCTGTTGCTTCCGAATCGTCTTCTGCGCCTGCTCCTTCAGCTGCGCCTGCTCCTTCAGCTGCACCTGCCGCTGCGCCAGCTGCAGCGGCGTCAGGGCCAGTTGAGCAGGTCTCTGACGCGCCCGTTAAGGCATCTGAAGTCCTGCAATCGTTAGTAGCACAGAAATTGAAGAAAGGTCTCGATCAAGTCCCATTAACCAAGGCTATCAAGGACCTTGTTGGTGGTAAATCTACTGTTCAAAACGAAATTTTGGGTGATTTGGGTAAGGAATTCGGTTCCACACCGGAGAAACCAGAGGAGACTCCTCTTGGTGAATTGGCTGAACAGTTCCAAGACTCCTTCAATGGTCAATTAGGGAAGCAATCTTCTTCTCTTATTTCTAGATTTATTTCTTCCAAAATGCCCGGTGGGTTCTCCATTACCAATACCAGAAAGTACCTTTCCGAACGTTGGGGCTTGGGTGCCGGAAGGCAAGACGGTGCCTTGCTTATTGCTATTACTATGGAACCGAAGAACCGTTTAGGCAATGAAGGTGAAGCCAAAGCCTTCTTTGATGAAGTTGCCAACAAATATGCTGCGTCTGCTGGTATCTCTCTTTCTAGCGGTCCAGCTGCGGGTGGTCAAGGATCTTCTGGCGGCGCCGTTATTGATTCTGCTGCATTTGAGGAACTCACCAAGGACCAAAAGTACCTTGTCCAACAACAGCTTGAGCTGTTTGCTCGTTATCTCAAGGTTGACCTTCGGGATGGTGATAAACAATTCGTTGCACAAAAGGAGGCCACTGCTGTATTGCAAACTGAGCTGGACTTGTGGAACTCAGAACACGGCGAAGTATACGCTTCAGGTATCAAGCCAGTATTCTCCCCACTCAAGGCTCGTGTATACGATTCATATTGGAATTGGGCTCGTCAAGACTCGCTCACCATGTTCTACGATATCATCTTTGGTAGACTCTCTAATGTTGATCGTGAAATCGTTGCGCGGTGTATTTCAATTATGAACCGTGCTAACCCTACTCTTATCGATTTCATGCAATATTACATTGATCATGTTCCAACCCACAAGGGTGAGACATACAAGCTCGCTCAACAACTTGGTCAACAGTTGCTTGAAAACTGTAAGGAAGTCATTGATTCCAACCCAGTTTACAAGGATGTCAATTACCCAACCGGTCCAAAGACTACAATTGATGAAAAAGGAAATATTGCTTATAGTGAAGTTCCGAGACCATCTCTTCGTAAGCTTGAACAGTACGTGTACGATATGGCCGCCGGTGGTGAAATTACCAAAGATCCAAAGAACACCCATCTTGAGTTGCAAAATATCTATAAAAAGTTGTCGGCCAAGAATGCCTCAAATGATACTAAACTTAAGCTTGATGCATTGTATGGTGACTTGGTCAAGTTGCTTGGACAGGTTGAAAATGCTGATGATGTCACCGTCAAATCTGAAACCGCAAAGAGCATGTCTGAAGACACTATTCCTTTCTTGCATCTTAAAAAGAGAGAAGGCGACGAATGGTCCTATGATAAGGACTTGTCTACCCTTTATCTTGAAGGTCTAGAAAATGCCGCTCGAGATGGTATCACTTTTGCCAACAAAAATGTTCTTATTACTGGTGCTGGTGCTGGCTCTATTGGTGCTGACATCCTGCAGGGCCTATTGGCTGGTGGTGCAAAGGTGGTCGTCACTACTTCTAGATACTCTCGCAAGGTTACTGAGTACTATCAATCTATCTACACAAGATACGGCTCTTCTGGTTCTACTTTGATTGTTGTTCCATTCAATCAAGGTTCCAAGTCTGACATCAACTCTCTTATTGAGTACATCTATGATGACGTCAAGAATGGTGGCCTTGGATGGGACTTGGACTTTATCATTCCGTTCGCTGCCATCCCTGAACAAGGTATGGAGATTGATGGTATTGAATCCAAGTCGGAATTGGCTCACCGTGCCATGTTGACTAATCTTTTGCGTCTCCTTGGTAATGTCAAAACCCAGAAAGCTTCCCACGGTTTCGAAACTAGACCAGCTCAAGTCATCCTTCCATTGTCACCTAACCACGGCACTTTCGGCTCCGACGGGCTATATTCCGAATCTAAACTTGGCCTTGAAACCTTGTTCAACCGTTGGTACTCTGAATCTTGGGGCTCTTATCTTACTATTTGTGGTGCGGTTATTGGATGGACTCGTGGTACTGGATTGATGAGTCAAAACAACATTATTGCCGAAGGCGTAGAATCTAATGGTGTGCGTACGTTCTCTCAAAAGGAGATGGCCTTTAATATTCTTGGTTTGTTGAATCCAGCCGTTGTCAATATCTGTCAACAGGAACCAGTTTGGGCTGACTTGAATGGTGGTTTGCAATTCATTGAAAACTTGAAGGAAGTTACTGGTAAACTTCGAAAGGACCTAGTTGATAAGTCTGAACTTCGACGCGCTGTTTCCGTTGAAACTGCCATTGAACATAAGGTCATAAATGGCCCAGATTCTGATTTGCCATATCAAAAAGCTTACGTCAAACCAAGAGCTAACCACAAATTTGAATTCCCAACCCTCAAATCTTACGAGGAACTTAAGGAAATTGCACCTGAACTTGAAGGGATGTTAGACCCAGAAAGAGTATGTGTTATTACCGGTTTCTCTGAAGTTGGTCCATGGGGTAATTCCAGAACTAGATGGGAAATGGAAGCTTACGGTGCATTCTCTCTTGAAGGTGCTATTGAAATGTCGTGGATTATGGGTCTTATCAAGCACCACAATGGTAACCTTAAGGGCAAGCCATACACCGGTTGGGTTGATACCAAGACTAATGAGCCAGTTGATGATAAGGATATTAAGAACAAGTATGAAAGCTACATTCTTGAACATGCTGGTATCAGGTTGATTGAGTCTGAACTGTTCAATGGCTATGATCCTAATAAGAAGCAATTCATGCAAGAGGTTATTGTTGAGCATGACTTGGAGCCATTTGAAGCCTCCAAGGAAACAGCTGACCAATTCAAGCATGAACAAGGTGATAAGGTTGAAGTTTTTGAAATTCCAGAGTCCGGTCAATGGACTGTCAGATTCCTTAAGGGGGCTCGCATCTTTGTTCCAAAGGCTCTTAAATTCGACAGAATGGTTGCTGGACAAATTCCAACTGGTTGGGACGCTAGAAGATACGGTATTGGCGAAGACATCATCTCTCAAGTTGACCCTATTACTTTGTACGTTCTTGTTTCTACTGTTGAAGCATTGCTTGCTGCCGGTATCACCGATCCATATGAATTCTACAAGTATGTCCACGTCTCTGAAGTTGGTAACTGCTCTGGTTCCGGTATGGGTGGTGTTAGTGCTTTGAGAGGAATGTTTAAGGATAGGTATCTCGATCAACCAGTTCAAAATGATATCCTTCAGGAATCTTTCATCAACACTATGTCTGCTTGGGTTAACATGTTGTTGCTCTCTTCATCTGGTCCAATCAAGACTCCAGTTGGTGCTTGTGCTACTGCTATTGAATCTGTCGATTCTGGTGTCGAGTTGATTCTGGGTGGTAAAGCAAAGGTGGTTATTGTCGGTGGTTACGATGATTTCCAGGAGGAAGGTTCACACGAGTTCGGTAACATGAACGCTACGTCTAACTCTGTCACTGAGTTTGCTAATGGTCGAACTCCAGGTGAAATGTCTCGTCCAAACACTACTACTCGTGCTGGTTTCATGGAATCTCAAGGGTCTGGTATTCAAATAATGATGAATGCGAAGTTGGCTGTCGATATGGGAGTTCCAATCTATGGTATTGTTGCCATGACTGCTACTGCTACTGATAAGATTGGCAGATCTGTCCCAGCTCCAGGCAAAGGTGTTCTTACTACTGCCAGGGAAAACATTTCTGATCTCAAATACCCATACAGAATGTTGGACATTAAGTACAGAAAAAGACAACTCGATCTTCGTAAGAAACAAATTCAACAATGGGTTGAATCTGAAATTGCTTACTTGCAAGACGAAGTCGAAGCGCTTGAAGATCAGGAAGATTCGTCTGCCTTCTACAAGGAACGAACTCAACAAATTGAAATTGAAGCGTTGCGACAAGAGAAGGAAGCTCTTAACACCTGGGGTAACGAGTTCTGGAAGCAAGATCCTCGTATTTCACCGTTGCGTGGAGCTTTGGCCACTTATAACCTTACAATTGATGATTTGGGTGTTGCTTCTTTCCACGGTACTTCCACCAAGGCAAATGATAAGAATGAATCTGCTGCTATCAACTCTATGCTCAACCATTTGGGTAGAGCTAAGGGTAATCCAGTCTTGGGTGTGTTCCAAAAATATCTTACCGGTCATCCTAAGGGTGCAGCTGGTGCTTGGATGTTGAACGGGGCTTTACAAATCTTGAACACCGGTTTGGTTCCAGGAAACAGAAACGCCGATAACATTGATACTGTCATGCAAGACTTTGACAAGGTGGTCTACCCAAGTGTCACTGTTCAGACAGATGGTATTAAGGCTGCATCAGTTACGTCTTTCGGTTTCGGTCAAAAGGGTGCTCAAGCTGTTGTCGTCCACTCTGACTACTTCTTTGCTTCTCTTAGCAAGGCTGCGTATGAAGCATACGCCAAGAAGGTCTCCGCTAGATACAACAAGGCGTACAGATACTGGCACAACGCTATTGCTGAAAACTCGATGTTTGAAGCTAAGGACAAGGCTCCATACACTGATGAGCAAGAAGCCACCGTTTACTTGAACCCACTTGCCCGTGTTGAAAAGGAACAAAAAACCAACAACTTGGCCTTCAACAAAAAGGTCATGAAACAAGCTGTTATTGGAGGTACTGGTCATACTGCTGATATTTTGGCTGAAATGGCCAAGGGAAGCATCGGTGATAAGGGTAACGTCGGGGTTGACGTTGAAAGTGTGAGTGCGTTGAACATTGAAAATGAGACATTTGTTGAACGAAATTTCACTGAGGAAGAGCGGTCTCGTTGTTTGTCATCCCCTGATCCACAAGCCTCTTTCACTGGTGTCTGGTGTGCTAAAGAAGCTGTCTTCAAGTCTTTAGGTGTTGCCGGCAAGGGGGCTGGAGCAGAGTTGAAATCAATTGAAATTGTCAAGAGCTCTACTGGTGCACCACAAGTGGTTTTGCATGGTGATGCTAAAAAGGCTGCAGACGTTAAGGGTGTGAAGAATGTCAAGGTTTCGATTTCACACAATGACATGCAAGCTGTTGCAATTGCTGTTTCTGAAGTTTAAAATTATATTAGTGTAATAATAAAGTTTTTTGATTATAAATAAACGAGATCTAGCCTCTATAAATTTCAAAGTTAGTGATATAAATAAGTCTAATGGGAGATGTATTGAAAGACGAAATCAATGACATTATGGTCGCACTCTTGGCGAAGTAACTCATCTTCAATTTTAGGTAATTGAGATTTGGTATAATGATTCCAGGTAGTGGGGTCACCATAGAGGTTAGCTGGCGCTTTAATAAATTGCCCAGCATCCTTATTACATCTTTTGCATTTGAATGTATCGTGGGTTTCACATTTTGTGGACTCATTGTAGATGAAAAGTTTTCGGAGGTCCTCTGAAGAGAAAACTCTTTCCACATCCTCTTTTTCATCAACGACACAGGACGACAAACTCTGCTTCATGGACTGACGTTGGTAAATTTTTTCTTCGATTGTTCCTGTGGCGATGAATCGATACACAAAGCAGTGCTTCTTTTGGCCATCACGCCAGACACGTGCCAGAGCTTGTTGATCCGACGCTGGGTTCCAATCCGGATCCAAAAGGATGAGTCTATTTGCTCCAATCAAGTTGATACCACAACCACCTGCCTTGGAACTTAATAGGAAAACGAATTCAGGTGACTCCGGATTATTAAATTGGTCGACAAACTTTTGACGCTTTTTGATATTCATTGAACCATCCAGTCTTAAGCATCCGTATTTCATTGATCGACAGAATTTTTCCACCAGATTCAAAGTCTCTGTATAGTTTGAGATAATAACTATTTTATCGTTTGTTTCAGACCGGATTGAATACAACATTCTTTCCAGCATTGCGAATTTGCCCGATAGAGAAGTATTGATTTCACGGTCGCGATAGCCACGTAAATGAGCTGGTGTATAGTCATCTGGGAAAAATTGCTCCGATCCTTCTAGCGCTTCTGGTAAGCTGAGAAGATCTGGATGATTGCAGAGCTTTTTCAGCGATGTGATGGCAGCCAGTGTAGTAGTACCACCAGAAGAAGAAGAAGACTTTTTCCCTTGGGCAGCTTTTTTGGCCTCCTCACGCAAAATCCTTTTTACATCGTTGGACTGAACAAAATGGCGATAAAGGTCTTTCTGGAATGGTGACAAGTCGCAAAAGACAACATGTTCATATTTCCGGGGAAGAAACTTCGTCAAAAGATCATTTGTTCTTCTAATGATGAATGGATGGACAAGCTTAGTCAATTCCTGAAGTTTTTGATCTCCAAGCATTACGTCACGCTCCGATGCCTCTGCGTCTCTGCCCTTCGTAATATCGTTGCCATAATTTTTCTTAAATTCAGCCGGTGATCCCACGAGACCTGGAATTGCAAAGGACAAAAGAGAGAAGTATTCTTTAAGATCATTTTGGATCGGGGTTCCTGAAAGAATAACACGCCGAGAAACGTCCAAAGCGTTTAGGGCCTTGTAAGTTTGATTGTCAGAGTTTTTCAATCTGTGGCCCTCATCACAAAGCAATAAACCGATATTAGCGCCTTTCAGATTCGGGCAGTTATCTCGTAAAGTCTCATACGAAACGATCATTACCGGACGGACCACCTGTCTTCCTGCAGCAACAGACCATTGTCGGAAAGCAGCAGCTACTGATCCAATTCCCTTGACAGAATTCTTGCCATCAACTGCAAAAGGTTGAACGGCACCTTTTCCAAGCCATTTCACCAGTTCATTGGCCCAATTAGAAACTAAACTTGCGGGACAGGCAATGATACATTTTTCAATAGTACCCCTGTTTCCTTCTGGTGACTGTTTCAAGAGCGTCCAGAGTAATGCAATGCATTGCAAGGTCTTCCCTAAACCCATTTCGTCTGCCATGATACAACCGTTTACTTTTGAATTTACTCGACCTGTGACACATTTATACATAAACTGGACCCCTTCCACTTGATGAGGTCGTAAGACGGCTGAAAGTTTTGGATCCAATACCACTGCGACTTTTGGATGTTTGCTTTTCTCATTATTTTGTTTGGAGATTCCAAGTATATCTGCTAACGACACAGCCGATGGTTGGAATCGTTTATAGTTGAGAACAGTTGTAATTACTTTTTCATCTTTTTTCTCGTCAGTTTCGATCACTTCCTCTACAACCGGTTCAGGTTCGTCGTCGATCGTGGGATCATAGAGGACGATTGCCAGTTCTCCCTGCGGATCATGGAGGGGTCGGGGGGCAAAATCGATCCTTTTGCATAGACCAAGACTGGGACGTGGCCTGCTTGACAATTCGTCTTGTCTGTGTTTCAATGGAGTTGTGAAATCCTGAGTCAGTGCAGTCTGGGTATCCATGATTTTGATATTGACATCCTTTTGAAGCAAGGGGGACCGTGGTATCAGAGAGAACGCGTTGTCAGATTCAGTGTCAAACTCGCCATTTTCCTTATAATTCACTCTTTTCCTGCTTTTGCGTTGTTCTCGATTCGATGGTGGTGTAACGAACGGCACGCGGAACGGCTGCTGTGAGAAGGCTTCTAATGGGTCTAGTCGTCGCTTAGATATTCTTTCAGATGCCCCCAATCCAACCTGACTTGGTGCATCCGATTTTTTCATTTTTATTTATATTTCTGTTATTGTTATTATCGCCAATTGGGGAGATAGATTAGTTTCTGGATGATCATTTTATTTACTCTGGGAAGTTTATGGCAATTGCAATTCTCGCGATTCGGCACGCCGGCGTTTCGGTGTACCGGCGCCGCATCTCCGCAATGTTTATTTTTTGTTTTTTTTTTTGGGGACTACAGAGCGGAGTTATCTCCAAGAAAACAGAAAATGTCTTTATTTCGAAGAGCTACTGCTACATTGTGTGCCAAGTTATTGCCTTTTTACTAATTTTTGTTTTCCCAGAAAAATTTTGAGTAGGTGGCCTTTCCGGAGTCAATCCCACACTTTTCTTCATAGCTAACAAAATGATCGTGGACATAGTTTTCATATTCACGCAAAGGGCAACTTCTACCCGGACCACTGTCACACCCATCGATAGGAATGTAGGCGTCGTTGAGATTCAATCTGACGTAGTCGTCCCCTTCACAATTAATCCTTTCGAGGTTTAGATGGGCCAACATTGGGGTGATCTCGGAAATCTTGAAAATGTTTTCATTGTCGATCCTGTCCAAAGGCATGTCGTCTTTCGGGACCAAAAGCTTTAAAGCCGAGAGTAGTTCGGTGATCTGAGTATCATGAGCAAAGCTAAAATAAATGGGCCCCATTTTGTTTGGACCAGCTTTTAAAATTTCCATTGTGCTGTTCATGTAAACCGAGCCGGCAGCTGGAGCATAAACTTTTTGCCCCGCACCCCATCCATAGTACATGTTTGCCCCGGTGGCATATTCATAATACTTCATTTCATCGGCGGTGAAGATAGCGCAAAACTTGGATTTTCCAATAAAGTTGATCTCGTAAGTGCAGTAGTTCATCAAATTGTAAACATCAGTGGTATTGAGATCTGCGTTGGTGTATTTGTTAAGCCTAGAGGAGATCTTAGGGTAGGTGTTTTCCAAGATTGTGTAGAATTGGTCAGGGAAATTACCAGTGAGGTTGTGAAACTTGTGCAAACAGGCATTGTCCGGGGTGAGAGTGTTAATTGGGTCATCACTATCCTCAGCCAAAGTCAGCACGTTAGTCTTTTCAGGCCATGAAGTCCCGAAGAACCCTTCCAAAAAGTGATTGGCCGTATCATGGATTCTGGGCTGATCAGAGGTGAAGACATTCAGTTTTTTGTCTTCGGTGTTGTAGTCGTCCCATAGGTAGCCATACTTGGTCTGATACTGTTTGCCGAGCTGAATTGCCTCGTAATGCCCATTGTATGGACCTGTGCTCGACTCCAATCCGCTATCATTCTTGTTCATGGAGACGGTATAGTTGGAAATAAATTCCAACGGGCCAGACGCGTTACCTGCCTTCTGAATCTTCTCAAGCGTGTTGACAAAGTCCACATATTCGAATTCCTGAGGATACCGCTCCCCATGCCGGCAAAGAGTGATGAGCTGCGTCACCCTACAGCCCATAGGGCTGTTTGGGTTGACACCCATTCCATCGCGGGAGATGTAAGGGCCCAGTCCTCCCAGAGAGCGGAAGTCGGGTACTTCGCTGTTGGCGCTGACGGCCGCTGCTGAGAGCAGTGTCAAAATGACTGGATTGAATTTGACCATTGTGATATCTATTGTGTGGGCAACATTGGGGGTCGATTGAGTCGTATTTATAGACGACTGTTATCTGCAAGCCGTCTATGCATAAAGAGGGGTAGCATGCAACATTAATATCGGCGTAACCTCGATTTTCCGCTTAAGGACTGTTCCAGGATTCGGGTTTCCTGTAGGTTTTTTCTCTCTTTTTTTTATTTTTTATTTTATTTTATTTTTTTCGGTCATGTTCTGACGAGATCACACATTCCAGAGACTGAAGGTGATTTACTCGACTCTCTTTAAAGCTGTTAAAGTGTGGAACCCATTGAATTGACCCGCCAATTAGTCTAGGCTGCATACAGCTGTGTCCGTGATCTGCACAAGATAGATAAGCGGGGGACTGAGCGACCGTAGTAGCCTATCTCTGGCGCACCGGTCTGCCGAACCGCTCAACGGCAATGTGTCTCTATTCACCAACGCAGATACTACAGTAATTTGCGCAGCTAGTGCTTCAGAACTCTTCCAGCTCCCACGAAAGCGACACACGTCCTCCTCACACACTTAAGCTTCGTTATGTTTAGGGGGAAGCTGTAGCTGTAGCACGTGGGTGCACTATGCCGCCAGACGGATCCGAGCAACCCCGAAGGTGCCATGCAAAGCGGGTCTATCCGGAGTGTGTCTAACCAGCTATGCGATTCGGGAAACGCAAAAGACTTATTCTCCGAGGGCGTTGACACTCCTTAGCCTAAGAATTGGCCCCCAGCTGCAGCTAGAAATGAGGCATCACGTGACACCAGGGAAAAAAACCATGTATTGGTCTCTGTAGATGTCACGTGACTTTCTGACGGCTTTTCTTTCAAGAGTAGAAGCAAAAGCATTGGATTGTCTCGCAGAGCTACCTTTTCGGAGAGAAAAAAAAGCCACCGGAAGCTATGTGGGCGAAAAAAGAAGCTGTCGAGGGCTACGTGGGCCGTGTATTGCCCTGCGGGCGGCCTTCTTTTCTAGAAAAGAAGCAAAAGCACTGGAATTGTCTCACAGGGATACCGGAGGCTACGTGGACCGTGTATTGCCCTGCGGGCGGCCTTCTTTTCTAGAAAAGAAGCAGAAGCACTGGAATTGCCTCGCAGAGCTACCGGAGGCTACGTGGATCGTGTATTGCCCTGCGGGCGGCCTTCTTTTCTAGAAAAGAAGCAAAAGCACTGGATTGCCTCGCAGAGCTACCTTTTTTGCTTCTTTTCGGAGAAAAAAGAAGCCGCCGGAGGCTACATGAGCCGTGTATTGCCCTGCGGGCGGCCTTCTTTTCTAGAAAAGAAGCAGAAGCACTGGAATTGCCTCGCAGAGCTACCGGAGGCTACGTGGACCGTGTATTGCCCTGCGGGCGGCCTTCTTTTCTAGATAAGAAGCAAAAGCACTGGACGCCTCGCAGAGCTACCTTTTTTGCTTCTTTTCGGAGAAAAAAGGAGCCGCCGGAGGCTACGCGGGCCATGTATTGCTCTGCGGGCGGCCTTCTTTTCTGGAAAAGAAGCAAAAGCACTGGATGCCTCGGAGAAAAGATAGCAGAGCCTTCTTCTTTTTCCGGGGACAGTATCCCCATCGCAGAGCCGCTGTCATTAGGTGTGGCACTCATTGTTCCAACGGAACGGGTTGTGTTTCCCCCCTGAGTTGTGCGGCTGATGACAGATGATATGGCTTTTTTCCCGATTGGGCGATATATATATGGGAAACACCACACGGCCAACGCAGAGCCAGCTGAGATGTGTGCTCGCAAGAGGTTGCGTGCAGACTACGAGGACGATGCTGCTGGCCATAAGCCCGCAGAGCTCGGGACGAGAGTAGTACTGGCATCATCATCGACCTCGATCTCGCCCAACGTTGCCAACAAAGACATGTCCTGAAACTCTCTCCAGACAAGTTCGTTCCATCTCTCAAACAAAGCCGACTATTTTTAGTAAGGATAACCATAACCGGGGGCATTAGTCCCATCAATCGCAACCCTCCGGGATCTGCAGATCTTCCTGTAATGAAAAGAATTTCACAAAGGGCCCTTTTTTCTTGCTCCTGGAATTGAGGGCCCAGACAATGGGTCCGTGCGCCATTGAGAGTAGCTACAATGGACAAACGGAGCTATAATGAGAAAGGTCCAAAAGAGAATGTAGAGAGACATATAAAAAATGTTCCATACGCGCTGAGCTTAATAAGCTTAAATGACAAAAGAAAACATTGACGACCCGTGCGGCTCTCGAGTGAGTGAAGCGAAAAAGAGGGTAAGTGTTTCAAGTCGTTCGCGGGGCGTTCGCGTACAGCGAATGCGGGGTGGAGATGAATGTGACAACGAAATCCGAGGTCCCAGAATTTGGGAGCCGCATTTTCGCTCAACGACGTCCATTTTTTTTCGCTCTCTCTTTGGAGCCCAGAGGACTCTGTGGACACGCCTGCTGCCAACGTCTATTGACAATGCCAGGAGGTGAGGCTAACCCGGGTGTAGGGGAGAGGGATACAACGAAGTTCACGTTCACTGATCGTCTCATGCATATGTATAAACAACTGCCCTATTAGTCAAGGCAGCACGGCGATCAGCATTGACCCCACGAAAAATAAAACAGCAAAAAAAGCAACGAGAGAGAAAAAAATAGGGGGGAGGAGGGGGGGAAGAGGAGACGATGAGTCGAGGAATCCAGTTCCACCGGCCCTCCTCTTGTGCCAGGGAAGCTCATCATCACCAAAGGAATGAAATTAGTGGGTCGTTTACCACTAAAAAATGCATTCCACGAAAAATGTCGCCACTTGATCAAAGGAATCCAGCCAGCTGTTTGTTGTGATCAGCACCCAGTGGTAAAAAAAGCTCTTTGTCAACATTCCATGCTTGTGTGTGTGTATGTGTGTAGTGATCGACAGTGGGTCGTTTCACTATGCGCCTTCACATGGAAGCGGGCTCCCCCTCACTTGTTGCGAGTATATAAGGCGCACTCCACACCTGGTTTAAATTTTTTTTTTTTTCTCATCACTCACATCCATCTTCTCTCTTTAATACCAACTCCACAATGCAATTCAAGAACGTTCTCTTTGCTACTTTGGCTGCCTCTGCCGCTATGGTCGCTGCTGACGACTCCACCGACGGTCTTAGCTCTATCTTGACCAAGATTGAAGAAATCCTCAAGAAGGGTGTTTCTGACGACGGCTCTTCCATCACCGACTGGGCCAACGACGCCCTCAAGGGTATTGAACCAGAAATTGCTAAGTTGGTTCAAGAAATCACCGGTGCTCTCTAAGTGCACTGACCTCAGTCTCCTCAAAACACATTGTATCTTTGCATCTCTTTTAAATGTATAATTTTTTTGTTCTTCTATTTATGTACACAATGCGAAAAACGGTTCATCATAATATTTTTCTTTCCCTCCTCATCTTCAACGATCCTAGTGCTTCACTCGGACCCTGAAAAAAAAATAGGCTGCCTGTTCTCTATTTTCTGCCTCTTGTTCTCCTTTCTTGCTCTGCTAAGCCAGACGTATAGTATGTTGTTACCGGCCAACGGGCAAGGTGCGTGCATCCTTCCGGGTCACCGCTACATTGCAGCTCTTTTCCCAATTTTGGCTGCTGCGCTGCTGTTCTTGGGATGCATATCTGTGTGTATTTATAGATTACACGGATCCACGCATATACATCTTATATACTGTGAGCGTCGGGCCCTGGTGGTTGGTTTGTCTGTTAACGCCTTAACCAAAATTCTTGCTACTGTCCTAGTATTCTTCTATATACATCCCCAAACACACACTCCTACCCCCATCGCCGCTGACTCAGTCCCGCCTTCTTTTCTTTTGTTTGTGTTTCCCAATTTCAGCCAAGCCGCGTTGCGCGCATTGTTGGGATATTGTTCAAAATAGGAAGGTGGCATAGCGTTACCACCGGTACCATTCACTGGCGCGCGCAGATGCGGCGCTACTTGGTTCAGGGGCATCAGCAAGACCACGTGATGTGTTCTGGGTGACTAAAGTCGCAGACACACGTGACCACCAACCCGAAAACCGGCAGGGCAATACACGGCCCACGTAGCCTCCGGTAGCTCTGCGAGGCTGAACCAGTGCTTTTGCTTCTTTTCTAGAAAAGAAGGCCGCCCGCAGGGCAATACACGGGCCCTGTGTAGCCTCCGGCGGCTTCTTTTTTCTCCGAAAAGAAGCAAAAAAGGTAGCTCTGCGAGGCAATCCAGTGCTTTTGCTTCTTTTCTAGAAAAGAAGGCCGCCCGCAGGGCAATACACGGTCCACATAGCCTCCGGTAGCTCTGCGAGGCAATTCCAGTGCTTTTGCTTCTTTTCTAGAAAAGAAGGCCGCCCGCAGGGCAATACACGGTCCACATAGCCTCCGGTAGCTCTGCGAGGCAATTCCAGTGCTTTTGCTTCTTTCCTAGAAAAGAAGGCCGCCCGCAGGGCAGTTGTAGAAGTAGAATGAGCACATGATGTATTCTGGGTGTATCATATATATTGCATAAATTTAGTCTATGTTCAGAACCATAACGCTGTTTCATAACGATGCATATGCATATATGCTCAACTTTTCACACACACACACACACAAACGTCGTCCACGGACAGGTGAAAAACGGCAGTTTGCACAGACGCATCCAGCCGTGCAATGACACCTTAACCAAAGTCGTAGACACGCCAGACCACCCGATAAGAAGCCCATATGCAGGGCAATTGTCTTCGACGGCTACGTTTTTCTCCGAAAAGAAGCAAAAAGGGAGCTCTGCGAGGCATATAGCGCTTTTGCTTCGTTTCTAGAAAAGCAAGGCAATGGTGACGTGGCTGTTTATTGTGGGGTCGGTTCCTCCCATTTCCACAACATTCTGAAGATGGGGACAGTAATTTAAAGGGTTGCATTGCACTCCCTCCCACTCAAAAACACCTACACAACAACAACAACACGCACACTACACCCCCTGAAAGATGCGATTGCGAACTGCTGCCGTTGGCTGTCTCTACGCCTCCACCGCGCTCGCCGGTCTGGACTCAGCGGTCGAGGACTCCGGGTCCGACATCTTTGACGAAATCGTCGGCAACAAAAAGGCTACCGACGACGAGCCTTCATCATCGTCTGGGATCGAGCACCCAGCAGTCCCGGTCCTGGACAAGCCCGAGAACGCCGTCCTGTTTGAGCAATTCCAGGACGACGGTGCGCAGAAGCGCTGGAAGGCGTCCAACGCAAAGAAAGACGAGGAGTTCTCGTACGTGGGAAAATGGGGCTTTGAGGAGCCCACCGTCTTTGCTGGGTTCGCTGGCGACAAGGGACTTGTCATGAAGAGCCCCGCTGCCCACCATGCAATCTCGGCCAAATTCGACCGGCCCCTCGACAACACTGGCAAGACTCTTGTGGCCCAATACGAAGTCAAGCTCCAAAAGGGCCTTGAATGCGGCGGTGCATACATGAAGCTGCTGTCCGAAAACGCTGCGTTGCATCAAGAGGAGTTCTCGTCTGAATCCCCATACCAGATCATGTTTGGACCCGACAAGTGCGGGCCCACCAACAAGGTCCACTTCATCATTCGTCGAAAGAACCCAAAAAACGGCGAGTACGAAGAAAAGCATCTGGCGCTCCCTCCAATTGCCCGTCTGGACAAGCTCACCAACCTCTACACGTTGATCATCACCCCTGAACAGCAATTTGAGGTTCGAGTGAACGGGAAGGTGGCCAGAGCAGGCAGTTTGCTGGAAGACGGCGCATTCAAGCCATCCTTCAACCCTCCAAAGGAGATTGAAGACGAGAATGACGAAAAACCCGCCAACTGGGTGGACGAAGAATATATTCCTGATCCCAAACAGGCCAAAAAACCAGCCGACTGGGACGAGGATGCGCCATTCCAAATCCCTGACCCAGAGGCCGAAAAACCAGAGGATTGGGATGAAGACACGCCGGCTTACATCCCAGACCCAGAGGCCGAGAAGCCCGAGGACTGGGATGACGAGGAAGACGGTGAGTTCATTGCGCCTGAAATTCCAAACCCAGAATGCGAGGATCACGGATGCGGACCATGGGAGGCCCCGTTGGTGAGAAATCCAAACTATAAGGGCAAGTGGATCCAACCAAAGATCCCAAACCCTGATTACAAGGGTGAATGGACGCCACGCTTGATTGCCAATCCAAACTACTTTGAGGACAAGACTCCTTCGAATTTGGAGCCTATTGGCGGCATTGGCTTTGAGTTGTGGACGATGCAAAACCAAATCCTCTTCGACAACATTTACATTGGCCATTCGATCCAAGAAGCCGAGCATGTGGGTAACAAGACGTTTGTCGAAAAGCAAGCCATTGAGGCTGCCGAACAAGACGCGGCTGCTCCTCCACCCACAAAGAAGGAGAGAAAGAACTATGAAAGCGCCATGGACTTCTTCAGGGATGATCCAGTGGGCTACGTTGTTGAAGTTTTCAGAGTCTTCATCCTCAACTTCTCTGATGATCCGGTCACCGCGATCAAGAACCAGCCGTCTGTTGCAATCACTTTCGCCGTTACCTTCTTTTCTGGCTTTGCCATTCTCTTTGGTGTTCTCAACGTGTTGTTCTATCTCATTACCGCGCCATTCTCCAAGAAGAAGACAAAGACTTCGACAGGAAAGAAGCCAGAAAAGACTTCTTCTGCTGACGATGCGGCCACTGCAAAGTCCTCTTCTTCCGCTGCTGGCACCGGCTCCGGCTCTGCCACCAAGCGTAAGGCATGATTCTTTATATATTATATAATAATATGCAATATATATAAAAAAAGTGTTGTTTGTTTGATGTTTTTTTTTTTTTTTTGAATCTCCGCATTTTTTGTTGTTTTTTATCTTATCTGATAAGTTCTGTATGCATACAGTCTCACCAGGTAGTCTATTTGTCTAGCAACAAAGCAAAAGCACCGGTGAAGGGCTGCCTCACAAAACTACCTCTTTGCTTCGACGCTATTCTTTAATCTTTGGATAAGACTAAAAAAAAAAACAACAGAAAACGGCAAGAGGCACTCATTTGCGGAGACCATTTTGAGATACCTGCGGATACCCGACGCCGATCCGACATCTGCTCCATCACTGTCCCAAAGAGATGACGATAATGGCGCATGCATGAGAGAGAGCGAGACGTTAGCTGCTACGGGGGTGGAGTGAACTCAGTAGCTATACACAAACAAGCGTTTTCATTCAGCAGGAATATCAAAGAAAACTGAGGTGATTTGATGGACAGAACAGTTCAGTAAGAAAGGAAACCAAAGAAAAAGAAGAGAGAAGGAGACAAGATGGAATACAGCAGAGGCGTTTTCTTGCTATTTTTCCTCTTTTTCATGTTTTTCACACCAGCTGGAAACCCTCCGCGGTTCTTATCGCCTGATGAGCGCAACGTCCTTCACAGGTTCGTAGCCCGGCAGAAACATCAGCTGGATATATTGACAAACTCCACGTGGGATAGTGGGTATAACAAGCTCATTGGGTTCAGAGAATACCCTGAGCTACCGGCGAAGCCAGGCTCTATATTACCGGGGCAAATATTCAATGCCGCGCGGTCCCTATGGACTATGGAGCCTGATGAGAACGACCAAACGGCTGTTGCACAGAACGAAATGTTTGGAGGAATTTCGTATTATCATAACATGTCGGGCATAGTCCGTGGGGAGTGGGAAAAAATGGACGTCAAGCTGATCCCCATTAACATGACCAACCCTGAGCCCAGTGAAAAGGATCCCAATGTGAACTCAACGGAGTTGTATGATATACGGCCGCCTAGGCACATTTATCGGAATGAGATGGAAATGCTGGATGCAAATCCTGTAAATACCGGTAATATGAGCGAATACACGGGCCATGTGAGAATGGAGATGAACGAGTATCCTAATTTGAAATTCCCAAACAATAATGTATCTGTTTTGGAAAGTACAATTGAGTTGATGGACCAGTCAGAAGATACAACCCACACTGTGAACTTGAAAGGACTCCATATCAAGTCCACGGGAAATTTCGTTCTCACTACAACATCATTCAAGTACTCGGGACAATATGGTCTCCCACATTTATTGCTGTCAAGCGGAATGTTCGCGGAAGCGCAAAAAATTATGGTTAGTAGGCTTAACCATTCCTTGACTTTGATGGAGGAGCTGGTTGGACACAACAGCGGAGGCACGGTCCGAGATATCGACATGGGATATCAAATTTACGAGGATTCGGTGAATGCGGCGGAAAAATGTGAATACATTGTTTATGGTCACCTGCATTCTAATGATATCTCCAAGGACGAGTTGAAAACAATCGAGGATGAGATGACCAACCCGATCGGTCGACCACATCGGAAAATGCCATTCTTGGCGATGGATGCAGTATTGTACTCGCCCGATTGCGGCGTTGCTTTGCAAACCAAGACGTCGCTAGAAGGAGAACGGTACGAGCAGTATTATGGACGCGTTCGTTATACCATTATGATTGGAATTTTGTTACTCCTTCTGCAAACATTTTTTATGGCTTTGCAAATGAAAGACACAAATACGCCGTCAACTATTTCGCGAGTCAGCTTTTATTCTATCGGATTGATGGCTGTCTTGGACGGGTCAATCTGTATGGCGTCCTTGGCCTCGTCATTTGTTGAGTTTGTTAATTTGCCCTTCTTAGCCATTGTATTTATAGCGTTGGCTCTAACTGCCCTGTTCGAAATGCGATACATGGTTCTGATCTTCAGGTCTCAATTGTTTGAATCAGTGGCCGACGCACGAGTGAGAGAAGCAGCCGCTGCAAATAACGGCGCAAATAACTTCGATGGCGGTACGTTTGTTGCAAGGCCTGATGGAACAATTATAGCCCCACAGCACCAGCCACCAGCACAAGCAACTAACAGCACTAATTCTGATACAACGTCGACGACTACAACTGCGTCACCCCAGTCGCCGGTTGATATTGACGAAACACAAATCATGGGCATGATATATTCGCGTTTTTACTTCACGCTGTTTGCATTCCTCATCATCTCACTCACTGCCGCATCGTGGCCGAGGCAGTTGCGAATTATTTACGAATACGCAGCCTTGGTTATTCTATTCAGTCTGTGGTTGCCTCAGATCTACAGAAATATTTCCAGAGGGTCCAGAAGATGCTTCCTTTGGAAATTTGTCGTTGCGACTAGTATAATTCGGGTCACGCCCGTGCTGTACTTCACGTTGGACAAACACAATGTGGCTCAGCATCGTTATGACCCGCAACTCGCATTGGTGATTATTGCATGGTTAATAATTCAGATTTGCATTCTTTTGGCCCAAACAGTTTTTGGACCGCGGTTTTTCCTTCCAAAGAGATATCAGTCTACCATTTACGACTACCACCCGATTATTACCGAGAATGATTTGGAAACCGGATTTAGTTATTCTCCGAGTACGCCTTCGGAAGATCATAAAGTTGACGAGGCGCTTCTACAACGCGACGAAGAGGCTCAGCAACAAGGTGAAGAACGCCATCCTTGTGTTGACTGCGCGATTTGCATGATGCCAGTTGAGATGGTCATTGTTCCAAAAGGACGTGCACATTTAGCGTCAACACCGGCAAACTTGCTTGCAAGAAGACGATACATGGTTACACCCTGTCGGCATGTTTTTCATACTGAATGCATGGAGACGTGGATGCGGAATAGACTGCAATGCCCCGTCTGCAGAAACCCTCTTCCACCGATATAGATTCTGGAAATAAAAATATACTGCATATATATATACTAATAATTGAACGCTATGTATCGCTGTTTGCTTAAAGAGTCAGACCGAATGCGACGATCATACCTACGGCAAGCCCGATAAGAGCTTTTGGCACGACAGTGCCGGGAGCACCTGAGCTTGAACCACCAGTAGAACCTGAAGAAGACGCTGTGCTCTTGGCGGAGCCGGAAGCTGCAGACTTGGAAGATCCGGATCCTGTGGCAGATGCAGCGGCAGCACCACTAGAAGTTTTGCTACCGCTGGCGGCGGATTTGGCCATTGTCGTTTGGGATCCTCCGGCCTTAGTTTGAGCAGCACCACCAGAATTGGATTTGTGATCGTGGTCATCATCACTCGTATCGGATTCGTGGCCATCGTCATCACTTGTCCCAGAAGTAGCAGAAGTAGCAGAAGTACCAGTAGACTGTGACGATTGAGCGCCAGAGGTTTGAGAGGCCCTTTTAGTGGTCTTGGATGCAGTTGGCTTAGCTGCAGTGCTCTTATGATCATGGTCGGAATCGTCACCCTCATGATCACTTTCATGGTCATTGTCATGATCACTTTCATGATCGTTGTCGTGATCACTTTCATGGTCATTATTGTCGTCCTTGTCATTGTCATCAGGATCATGATCGCTTTCACCGTCATCATCGTCGTCAGACCTCTTTCCAAGATCATCCTCATCGTCGCTTTCAACGTCACCGGCTTCGCTGAGGTCGCTCTCATCGTCACTTTCGTTGCCGTCCGATTCATTGCCATCTCTCTTTAGAGCTCTGACATGAACAGAATCAACGGATCGAGCTTGACGTTGGTTGTTACTGTCGACAGCAAGTGCGCCAGCTGCTTCATGGGAAACCGGCTGGACGACATAACCTTCATACGGCTTGTTGGCAGCGATATCAGATCTTTCGAAGTTACTCAATTGCATCTTTTATAGTAATAATAGTAATAATCTGTTAAATTTTAATCTAGCTGGAGAGCGGAAACTCGTATTTCTTATAGCCATCACACGGCGGGTATTTTCCGAGCGGGATGAAACAAATACTAAAAATAGTATGAATAGCCGTAAGAGAGTACCGCTAGCCGTTCGGAAAGTGGCGTATGCGAAGGCTTGAGCACCAGCCTTTATCCACATTTTCTGCGCAGTGCCAAGAAGTGATTTTCATAGCTAAGCCTGAATTTGGTCCCGAGTTGCTGCATACGGCTTGTTTTGTCGTGTGAACAGTTGCCGCATTGGGTCAAAACGGTTACTCCGGAACCCGGCAGCCGGGCTGAGTCAGCAGTCAAAAATTTTCATATCGCGGGGACAAAGTCATGTAAGTCATTGCTCTATAGTAGCCGGGTAGCCTGTTTCATATGCACAAGTTTCTCGGACTTACCCAGGATCACGGTTAGGCTTAATTGCGCCTTCTAGTATGGTAAAATTAAATTGATTTGCATTATTTTTGGCGGTGGAGACCTATTTTATTTTATTTTATATTTTCATTTATTTGTGAATTCGCAAAGTGCAACCTTTTTTTTTTTTTTTTTTTTTTTTTTTTTTTTTTTTTTTTTTTTTTTTTTTTTTTTTTTTTTTTCCTTTCCTGTGCTTTCCACTCACTAGTACTGTTTATAATTGATTTTATTCTTACAAAATTCTCTATAGAAAAAAATATGCGTATTTGTGTCCTATTCCAATGTCTCAAAAGTAGGGGATCTCCCCTCTCCTGCACTCTGACGTCATCAACACATCACTCGCCCTCAGGTGTCCCTCATAGTAGTAGCTATAGGTCCATGGAGCGTACAAAGGACTCTGGATCCTATCCGTATCGATTTGGAACGACCTTTTAATGATTGTGTACGCCGACACACTCGCCCCCTCGACGACCACCCGGTAAACTTGACTCCGCGATAACTCCTCGAGACACCGTGTAGCCTTATTACGGCCACTGCTTCAGAGCAGGTTCACCGATCTGCGGCCCACTCTAGCTGCTACCTTAGACAATGCGCCACAGGACACCCCTCAATGTTAAATTGATTCGCGTTCACCTCAGAATCACTTCTCCGCTTCGTTTCCCGGATAGTCCAGCACTCAACAACCCGACAAGGGACCAGTCACAGCAACAGATGAAGTATCCGAGCCGTGACAGAGCGGCAGAGAGCCCATTTTCGAGTAGAATAAATAGCATTTTCAGCCTGGACCACTGTCAGTGCTGATGAAAGACCAATTGTAGCCAATGCAGAGGCAAACTGGTGTTGCTGAGACAGGACTTCTCAGAGATCACCCATTGAGGACGCAAAGAACAGTTTCTGGCGTGTCTTTTTTTTTTTTTTACTAGTTGTTTGTTGAAAAGTCTCTACATCAGTCGGGCCAACACCCAAGGTGACCACACTAGCCCATATTCGCTATAGTTTTGGTTGTTAGTGTGTTCTTCTGTACTTCAATAATCAAAGGAATAGTCACCTCTGATAACATGGAGGACATTATATAGTTATAGGGAGTTGCCCATTTTCATTTCATTGTTTATTATGCGTATATATGTATGAGCTCGTGAGCCATGATTACACGCTTACTTAATATAATATGATATCATATCCATTCAATTGATGGTAAATTCAATAATTATGCCAAAAAAAATCCAACACTTTCATCCTCCAATTTAGCGCTGAGGAGTAGGTTAGGTTGCTGAGAACTGCCGACTACTAAGGCTGTTGTGCTGGTTTCTCGCGGTTCTTAATTTGTTTTTGAGATGTTTTGGCATGCCATGGTCTGAATGAATGAGCTCTGCCATTGCTTCTAATCCTGGTGTGTATAGGAAGTTACCCGGTGGTCGGCGATCCGACGAGATCCGTTGCACTAGGAGATCAGAGATCTACTGGTAACAGAAAAAAAATGAGGGCGTCTGGTGTAGTTGGTTATCACATCCGCTTAGCATGCGGGAGGTCCCCGGTTCGATTCCGGTGTCGTCCATTTTTGCGCAATTAATATTGCATTTAATATATATATATATTTTTTTTTTTTTATTTCACTTAACTTAAGCTTCATATCATTTATTAACTACACATATTCGTACACGTACGCGTTTCTACTAAATATATGCCTATTTGCGCAAATAAATTACTGTGAAGACCTTATAGCGGTCAACGGGCTAGTTCGGTTTTATAGGGATAACAATTGTATTGATCTTTTTCAATCCCAAATAGGTGAGACTTGATGAAAAATCCTAACACAACCGCTCTGAATACCGATTATACGCAATTATTTCAAGATTTTTTCCGGTCTATAATGGATTCCTCGT
>JAJLUR010000101.1:20322-37789 GCA_030674225.1 Blastobotrys terrestris | reverse complement strand
TTTGGATCAATTGAAATGTGCGACACGGAACCATATTTTTCTTCACATTCTGCTTTAACGTCTTCTTCTAATTCTTGGATCCAGTTTTCTCCCGTCTCTTGACTTGCATCGAACATATTATTAAGCAGAACACATCTTGACGGCGGTTTGGGGACCTCCTCAGGCGGTTTGGAATCGGATTTGACCTCTTCACTGGAATATTTCTCCTCCTGCGGCCGGTTTTGCACCGGTTGTTGCTGCAGACTGCTGCTACTTTTATCCTCATCGCGCATCAATTTCTCCATTAGATCAGCCCTAGAAACATTGTTATAAGATGGATTGTCATTTTCGTCCCGCTTATCCTCAGGACCATAATTGTTAGCAGCACCACCACCTCTCCCGACACGGAGCTCTCTACCGGCCAAAACGAATCCATTCATTTTTTGGATGGCGTCATCAGCAGATTTCTTTTCCCTATATTGAACAAATGCATAACCCTTAGATCTTCCGTCGTGTTCTTTCTGTAAATTAACATAGTCAACCTCACCAAAAGGCTTGAATACTTCGCGCAATTCATCTTCACCAATACCGAAATAGACATTGCCCACATACACTCTGTGGGACACCGGTCCCATATTGTTTCCGGAAATTGCTGGAGTTGGGGTGGTTGAAGATGACGCCGCCGAGATTCCTGCAGATTGGCGTAACGGAGATTGGCGGTTTTGTCCGCCTTCAAGAGCTTGCCTGTTCTTCTCCGCTTCAGTGTACTGAACGATAATGGGAATACCTAAAAGCTTTTCACCAGTCAAGTTAATGGCACGAGAAACCGACGCCTGGTCTTCAAATTCAACATATGCGACTCCTTTTGAACGTTTAGTCACTCTATCCTTTACGATAGAGGCATCATATACTGGTCCAGCTCTCTCGAAAAATTCGCGCAACTCACGAGTTCTCAACCGTGCCGCCAACTGCTGAACAAATACTGTCTTCTTGTCTCTTTCAGCACTATCTGGCGGCGGACTCAAGCTGGGAGCCCGACTTCTACGTCGTGATCTGGAACGAGGACCTGTATCATACGGATGATCGTGATTTCTATAGTCACGCCGGTGAGAATTGTGATCTCGTTGTCGAGGATGATAATTATCCCGCCTATCTCTGCTTCTGTAAGGAGATCGAGATCGTGATCTAGGTTCAACTGCCGGCATTGGTTAACTTCAATATCAACTATAATGCTCTTACAATGGAATATTACGTTTAAATCGGTCTTGATATGCGTAACGTTGTTCTACTTATCATCGTACTGTGTGCAAGAAGGTTTTCTGCTGACATCTCCCAACGTTTTCCCATTTATGCAGGGGACGGGAAATACACAACCCGGTATATCATGTGTAGGTTTGCGGTTTAGCGTGGTAAGAAAATGATGAGGTGGGTTCTATCTTTTAATATGCTGATCGATATCGTTGTTGTATATAAATGCGATCCGAGGGTGGAATAGTTCATTTGTATTTGTTTATTTCGCCTCATTTATTAACTAGATTCGTACATGTTTCTACCATTTCTATTTCTACTACATATGCATATACCTATATATGCACACCTATATACCTATTTGCGCAAATGTAGTACTACGGAGAACTTATATGCATAGCTGTCAACAAGCTAGCCTGGTTTTGGAGCATAACAGCAATTGTATTGCAATTGTTTAATCCGAATAGATGAAACGTGATGAAGTCCTAACACAACGACTTTGAATGGGGATTGTAAGCAATTAGTTCAAGATTTTTTTGGTCTATAATGTACTCCTTATTTTACCAAATCACAAAATTTGTGAAGCTTTCCCAGATGGCTAAAGGCAAACCATCTATAAAGTGGTGAGACGCCGATTGAACATTACAGATTGTATACAATATTCATCTGAGCGTTTATGCTCGAAAGTCCGGATATGCGTGAGCAGTTGAACAAAAGTCCCCTGGTCACAAAGCAATCCTCTTTCTGCCAATACATCTTCAGAAGAAAGGGATAGAAAGATATCAATTCGCGGTTATACTCCATATACGTATTCAAGCTACTGTTGGAGACCCTTTGTTGATTGGCAACGGTTTATCCGCTAACCGAGCCACCGGGTTTTGTCCGACGATTCCGCGGTAGCATTCGAACCCCACTTAAATCTGACGTAGGATTTAACAACTACACCTTTCCATACACAATAGAATCGTGGTCCAATGTCCATCCTAACTCCTTCACGGTTGGCTCACCTTGCGGCCACTCCAGGTTTAAGCAAGTCTTGGTATTACGTTGCAGCAGCAACCTTCAGTGTGTGCAACCAGCCTGATGAGATCCCACGCATCTTCGAATATATGATGGAACGAACACAGGATCGAAAGACTCAGTATGAAGTTGCACAACAAATCCGTGAAGCATTACTAAAGGGCGCAGCTCTGGGCGGACTTCCAAAATCCATCAATTCGCTTACAGAGCTGAAAAAGGTTACCCCTGATTATTTGCGTGATAATGAACTTAATCGACAGATTTATGATCCTGCTCGGGGCGCAACTTTCTTTGATGCAGTGTACGGTAAAATCTCTACCAGAGTTAAGAACCAGATGTCGTCTGCATACCCTGATCTCTGTGACTTTGCAATTAATCATGTGTATGGGCCATTGCTGTCACATACAGCGGTATTGGGCCCCAAGGAAACCAGTTTGGTTGTCATTGCATGTTTGATTCCTCAGGATGTCAACCCGCAACTAAAAGGGCATTTGAAAGGAGGATTGAACAATGGTGCAACCAAAGAAGAAATTATGTCACTGCGCGAGATGTCAATGACGATATGCGATTGGTGCGGAATCAAATGGAAAAATGAAGTTGCAAAATTGTAAGCATAGTCCGCATATGCATATGCATAATATAATATAATATATATATAGATAGATATATTTATATATATACTATGCATATAAGCAAAAACAAACCGCATGCATATGTATAGCTTATGCATATTCGGGCTTTCTCCTTAGAAATTTTGAATGTGATATATTGCGCATAGGCTGTTTAACTTGTAACTATGCATAGGCAGATGCATAAACATAGAAAATTCTATTGACTACGGAGATTCACGCTGCCGCCAATGATGGTGATGGTCTGGGCCCTCATCCCGTGTTTGATACGATCGGTGGTGACGTCTAGGAGATTGGTATTGACGATTATGGTGACGGGTCCTTTTATCCCTTCGGTAATTGTCAGGCGACGGGCTGTGAGACGTGGTAGGGGATCGCGATGTTTTAGAACGCCCAATCGCTTTCTTATAGCCGGGGGGAGATAGGCGCAGACTGACTGGCGAAATATCTATAGAGATTGGGCTTTTTTGAGGCGTTTTCGGCGGAGGCCTCACTTTTTCCGGTTCTTCGCGATAAGCCTTCAAGGCAGCTTTAGTGTTCTGGCGCCATTCTGCTTCTTCTTCGCCTTGCAATGAGGAATAGTGAGACAACGTATCAGACACTGTGGGTGGATACGGCTGACTGATAGAATATTGCATCCCTTCACCCAAAGTAGACTTCATGCGATATTCAGGAACAAACACCTTGTTCAGCCATGCTGACACTTTATCGTTGAACCCCATGTTTTGCTCCTTCCTAGGATTAAAATCAGAAATTTCGTCAATTGTATAGCTGGGCGGAGCATCAAGATCAAGCCGCTTCTTTAGATTTAAATCGTTAGTCCATTTCTTAAACAAATGCTTTCTAAAATTGCTTCTGGTTCTAATCGATTGGTTAGCAAATACACAATTTTCAACTGGCCACGAAGGTTAATCGGGTTTGTACTCTGAAAAACTGGAAATTCTCTTCTGGGTTCGTCTGAGATAGGACTGCGGTTCTTCCAAGTCATTTTCATCCTGTATTCGGGATAGCAAACCCTCCATGACTCCCTTTGCGGGATCATAGTCTACTTCTTTGATCTGTGCAGTGTCTGGCCGGCGAGTTTGTACAGAATTCATCATAAGGGCATATATAGCAACACAAAAGCAATAAAGGTCAATAATAGTTGTGTTCTTTTTCGTCTTGGCCCATTCCCGTTTTTTTCTAAACAAACAAAAATAAGGTTCTACTACGAAAGGGACAAAAAGTTTAAGTTAGAACATTTCCGTTTTTAATTACACATACATTACGTCTCCTCCTCTAAGCAACTGGCTCAGCAGTTGGAGCTTCAGCAGCTGGAGCAGGTTCCTTTGGAGTATAGTCAACAACAGTTGGTTCGGTGATTGGAGCATCTTCCTTTGGTGGGTGAATGTTAACAAAGTCAGGAAGGGAGGACTTTGGAGAACCTGGCTTAGCACCGGCAGATGGGTCTCTCATGATCTTGACCTTAACACCAAGAACACCTTGTCTGAGCAAAACATGTCTGGTGGCAGTGTCAATGAAGTCTCTAACTGGTTGACCGGAGTGGATCATGAAACCGTCTTGGAATTTCATGGCCTTAGCACGGGCAGCTCTCAATTTACCAGAAACAACAACTTCAACACCCTTAGCACCAGATTCCATAACATATCTGACGACACCGTAGGCGGCTCTACGGATAGCAAGACCGTTAAGGAGCTTGTATTTCAAGGATTCACATTGGGCGACGGCGGAAAGACCTCTTTGTTGGACTCTTTCGGCGTAGATAACAACGGCACCATCAGCGTACTTGAATCTCTTTTGGACGAGCGAAGTCAATTCTCTGATTCTTCTACCATTTTCACCGAGAACTCTTTGGGTGTGGGTGGCACTGACAATGATTTCAGTCTTGGATGGGGTAAGTCTAACTTCAACACCGGAGTATCCTTCTTCGGCAAGTTCACGAGTGAAGAATTCGTTCAACTCGGCGTACAAAACACCGTCGGCGACGTGCTTTCTCTTTCTTGAAATGTTGGCAGCTGGCATGTTGGTCGTGCTTTTTTTTGAAATTCGAAACTGAAAGTGTTTTATTCAATCTCGAGTGAGCATGCTTTGGGACTTGCAAACCGGGTTGCTGAAATTGCCTATTGTGGAAGGTGCTCTACTGTGACTGTTTTTTCCCAGCTGTCCCAGTTATAATATTGTGCGGTGGGTGACCATTTAGGGTTATGATGGCTTGTACCGAGTTTTTCCTATTTGGGACTCAGGGCCGCAGCTAGCTAACTCAATGTAGAGGCAAAGAACAACTTTTTTTGTAATTCTCTGAGGAAAAATGGGCATATCAGATGCGGTATAGCCTACGGGGTCCATGTATGCCCTGCGTGCGGCCTTCTTTTCTAGCAAAGAAGCAAAGCTCTATGAGGAACGGGCGCTGCAGAACTAGATACCTGTTTTTGTATCCGCTGGAGGAAATTGGTCCCCGAGGATACTCGACCAGTCCGTGCAGATGTTAGAAAATAAATTAAGTGTTCACCAAATAAGATATACTGTTTACAACAAGGGTATTATGTAGAATTAGATAAGAAGGGCAGCACCGGCAATGGCAACGACGCCAAAGGCAGAGCCAAACTTGACGGCACCGTTCACTTGTTCTGGACCAGTGGTTTGCGGTGGTTGACAGTTTGGACCTGGGCAGACTGGGGAAGAAGCGTTAGAAGATGGAGATGGTGCTGGAGTTGGGGTTGGTTGTGGGCATTCTTCACCGCCGGTGCAGACTGGAGCGGAGGTGGCTGGTGGTGCTGGTGGTGCAGAAGTAACTGGTGGAGGGCATTCTTCACCGCCAGTGCAGACTGGGGTGGAAGAAGCTGGTGGTGCTGGTGGTGCAGAAGAGGTTGGTTCTGGGCAGTCGCCGGTGCAAACTGGAGCAGAGGAGGTTGGTTCTGGGCAGTCGCCAGTGCAGACTGGGGCAGAAGAGGTAGGTTCTGGGCAGTCTCCGGTGCAGACTGGAGCAGAGGTTGGTGGAGCTTCAGTTTCACATGGAGTGGTTGGAGTTGGGGTTGGAGTTGGTTTCTCAGTGCATTCGTGACAAGGTTCGGTCACGACGACGGTGGAAGATTCTGGGCAAGGAGTAGAGGAGGTAGTGGTTTCTTCTGGGCATGGTTCAGAGGTAGTATGGGTGACAACTGGCTCACACTTGTGATCAGAGCAAGAAGTGATGGTGACTTCAGCAGTAGAGGTGGCAACAGTAGTGGTGGTGTCAGTGACGTGGGCGGTGCTGTTGAAGGATTGAGCGTTGGCAAGAGCAGCGGCAGCTGCAGAAAGAACGACAGTAGAGTATTTCATTGTTAAAAGTTGGTTTTAAAAGAGTGACGATTGGTCAGATGACTAGAGGTGATTGAATTGAATCAAGAACGAATGATGAGAGAAAAGAAGACAATTAGCCAATTCAATGGCTGCTTTTTATATCTCTTTCGTCACTATCGTATGTTTACTGGATTGAGCGTACAAGAATTTTTCCATTCTATGATCGTCAAAACAGATCTGCGCTTTGGGACGCCATATCAGTTAGCTATGCCCAAGGGGTGCATAGCGAAAATGGATCTGCACATGTCTTCTCACCATAGCTAGCTGTGCAATACCTGGTAAGGACTCGGAAAATCGGCCGAGCCTTCTACAATGACAGTATCGGCGTGATAACAATTACCGTCGCTATAATAATAATAATAATAATAATAATCGGTATCTGCTTAGAGTTTAATTTGGGCTGATTTCGGGGTCCTCAAAGTCTCACTTTCCATAGCTGTATGTCCCCCCAAGAATGTATATACCGCGTTTCGAATCCGGTCATTCTGCTGCTGCGTGGAATGCGCGATGCGCATCTATATATGGATAATTTATGGATAATTATATCATTAAAACGGTCATTCCGCTTCTGTCTATGGTAGTGAGTGACTTACTACGTGCATTGGACCGAGAATGCTCCGCACATTTGGAAAAGTAGTTTATGCGAATGCACGCTGCAGGTCTTTCCGTAGCCTGTCTCTGAGGAGGGGTGTTGAGGTGGTATTTGATCTGTGCACGACCTGGTCTTTCCGTGCTTAGCTTAATGTTTTTTTAAAAAATTGTGTCCGTTGTTTTTTAAACAGATGTACGTTGGTATCTAGACTTTTTTTCCAGGTCTGAGATTCGACCTCGATCGCAAACGTTAGTAAATGGTTCAGCCGTGTGGAGTTGGTATTAGTGATAGTCTCCCAAATACGGTATCTGTATGACGATCGAGAAAATATGAGTGGTCACCCTAAATATGGCCCCCATCAGCATCAGTTGTAAACTGTCCATGCATTTTACATTCCTTTGTGTGTAGTCTGTGGTAGCTACTACCGAAAGAGGGGGAGGGGGTTATCTAGTAGCTGCTGCTTAGCCTCTTTCCGTTCACGTATGCATGTGCACCGAATCATCACTGTGTAAATTCTTTCGCGTGTTTCACAGACCAAATGTAGAAAGAATGTTAATGCGTCCACTATGTTTCGGAGTAGAGAGTGTTAACCGGTCGTTCGTATAAGACGCCTTTTATATCTCTTGTAACTTAATCCCGAAAAATCTCTGTCGTTTGATGTATGTTCATTTCGGCCGAGTTAGATACATGCATAGCTGGCTACCTTTTGCAGATATGACACTGTATGTTCTATGGTCACGTGGCTGTTTTCCTGTTACTTAATTTTTGATCATTTATATACATAACCTATTACACTTACAATTACAAGTCATGTATACCCTTATCAGTTGAACTATTTGTTTACGGTCGTCAGCCAAAGTGGCTGTGGTAGGAATTTTCAAAACGTCTCACCTATTTGGCATCGAAAAGAATAAATACAATTGCTACCGCCCTCCAAATCCAGGTTGTCCTGTTGACACTATGCATATGCATACAAGGTCTTCACAGTAATTTATTTGCGTAAATAGGTATATGCATAATTAGTAGAAACTTGTATAACCAATATGCAGTTAATAAATGAAATACAATAAATAAGTAGAAAAGAGTGAACGCTCCATGCCGTATTAGGTGTGAGCACGCATGCAGATGTGCATTTCTGTATGTGCTAAGCTACACCGTCTTCCGGTTGCTATACTACTAATATGCATATGTAGAACTAATATTACACTGCTATAGTAGCCAGCTATGCCAGAGCCCAACGTATCGGCACCCCGAGCACGTGACATGTCAAAAAGTCTATGCATATTGCCGTTAGAGGATTATTATTATTCTTAATTTATACTTCAATACATTTCAATTGAACTAACAAACCATACCCCAGACCATATCACACAGCCACATCCCGTGGTTGTTTCCCAGCAACTGAAATAACAACGTATATCAGCCTCATACCCTGGTCATCTTACAGCAATCACCAAACGTCACACAAAGACACCAAAGCCCCACAAAAACCTTACGCGCCGCGAGAGCCCAACGGATTTCGTCCCTTTTTCACAATACAATTATTATTAAGGCCTTTGCCCCCCCTTTTTTTTTTTTTTTTTGCCAATCTCCTTTCTCATCAAATATATATAAAAAGTAACATGCCAACTTCCGCTACATCTTTTTCTACGGGATTGATTCTATGCGCCACCTCCTTCTCATTGGGCGTGCTCTACTCCAACTGGCCATATGACTATCACACACTATGGACCACTGGGCCAACTGCAGACTCGTTCGCTCGGTCATTGCAGCACTACCAGACATGGGCATCAACGCCGACAATACTCTATCATGTACACCATTCCGTAATGTTCCTGGGAATCGTTGGCTTGCTGATAAAACTCTACAAACCATCAGAATCGAACAAACTGTTTGATGGCGGCAGCTTGTTTTTGTACGTTTTGGGTATTTCCATCTACTTGACCAATCTCCGCCAAGGCGCGGACAGTGTCCTATCTAGGAATTGGGGCGAAGTCGACGAATACACTGGTATCAATGTCATTGCAGCCTCTCAAGTCTTTATTGTGTTCACGCTATTGGGTGTCGCTGGTCTCCAGTTGGGCCAGTATTGGGCCGAATGGGAAAATGCCCGAATCATCCAGAGAGCCCAGGAAGAAGAAAGAAAAGAAAAGGAAAAGACACAAAAGACCAAATAACAGAATAAAGAGGTTTTTTTTTTAGTAGGTTGTAGTCCTCTTATTATTTTCCATTTAACCCAGCCGATTCTGCTAATCGGCTGAATATATTTGATGAACTTTCTGATGATGGTGGTGGCGATGGTGACGAAACATCTAAGGTCATTGTATCAAACGCTGCAGTCGGTGGAGTTGGAGATGACGTCTCTTCTTCGTCCTGAGATATCTTTGTTGCTTCAGTCGTCGAATTCATTTCCTTTTCTGTCCGGCCAAAAATTTCAGACCACCATCGCAGTTCTGACGTATTAGGAATCATAATCTCTGACTCGAGTTCGTCATCCATGCCCTTGTATGAGGGGTTTGTGAATTCTGATCGTCTTGCCATAAAGTAGTCCCACACAGAACGCGTTCGGGTTTCTATTTTTGCTTCTTTTCGTTCTCGCTGACAGTTGTATAGGAAGGTACCATATTGACACGAATAGGTGTGATAATGCAGTCGGCGCAAGAACCGCTCATTATATTCGAAGCGGTCGGGGAATTGCCGCAAAACCTGGTACACAGTGTCCAGAAACTGTTGGAAAACCGGCGACGTATATTTAACATGGGAGGATGAATTCTTCACCAACCGTTGAAACACCTGTTGGGCCTGATTTTGATGATTGCTCGAATCGATCTGGATAAAATTCTTTTCATTGCTCAGATGGCCTGCTCGTTCACCAAACCTGAACCCAAACGACAGCCAATCCTTCTCTACCAGAGCGATAAAGCCGTCGATTGTTCTATAATACGGATCCAGCATAATCTGAGCCAATGAAACTAATTGCGCAGTTCTATCCCATCCATCGGAGCAATGAACCACAACATGTGAAAAGTTGTAATGCACCTGTTGGGCAATAACTACGGAACCATCCATGATCAGCTGAATATGCTTTAGCCACGACGATTTGTGCAACAACTCAGGGTTGGGTGGCAATGGGGAAATATCACCGTTTTTCAATGCCTCAATCACCCTATTCAAGCAATCACGCATAACGTGAATATTGTCAATGCCTAAGTAAACCTTTTTTGCGTCTTTATAATTTTCCATAATTTCTGTACCCGCCCCTAACGCTGCCTGGGCCATCGCGTTTGTAGTTGGGCGAGCATCTACAATGAGGTTTTCCTGACAGGCGCCCACCTTATCCTGTACCTTTGTTGTGGAAAATATCGCACTAATAAACTTCTCATCCTGTACAGACCTATTCTGCTTCAATCCAGTCATTGGCTGAGCACATCGGGTAATCGTGCCACTGTTAAATTTATGATAATAGGTCAGCGCAGGCACCCTAAATTTAGATCGAAATTTGCCAGCATAATTCAAAACGTTGTCTGAGATAGATTCGGGGACCACAAATAACGAAGGATAGGACGGACTGTATTTGTAATCCTTGTTAATATGCGTAACTCGCCATTTGTTATCATCGAATGCACCCATTCTTTCAAACTCATTTATCGGATCATACAGCGTCCACCCATTAAGCTTCTTTTCTAAAGATCCTGGCTTGTACATGAATGCATATAGATTCTCTACCTTGTTCACACAAGTGAGTTTCATTATCGATTCAAACACATCTTTGGATACACTCTCTGAGCCCAAATTCAATGTGATGAAACTGAAATCTCTACACCTAATTCGGATAGATGAGTTCCCTCTGACACTACTATAGGATTTCCGTTCCACCTCTCCGATCATTGGATAACATATCCATGTTTCACGACGGCTCTCATGCTCTCTAAAGATCATATGGTACGTGGTCAAATGCAAAGTTCCATTACTAGAATTACCCAGCCGTATAAGAGTAGCAGGGGCCTATTATTATTTTTTTATCCAAATTAGTACGAATTTGCCTTGATCTGTGGAGTGGTGGTCCACTTACCTTTGCTACTTTAATATGCTCCATGGCTGTTAATGTAGAGTTGTTGACTCGTCGGTCGCCGGTGGAATCCATATCCTGATAGCGATCATTTAACGAGCCGCATACGATATAATGAACGACAGGACTAAACTGGCCATGCAACTTAGCTGCACAACCTTTTGAGCATAGATGACGGTAATTTCCAGAATTGGTGAAAATAGCTTTGTAATTTGGTTACTTGGTCCCACTTTTTTCTCTGTCAGACAGTTTATCCGTACATTTATCCGAGGAGTCAAAAAAGCTTTTGAAAAGAGAAAGATGTAATTAAACGTAATCAAGGCACCCAGGTTTGCAGTAACATGGCGTGTCTAGTTTAGACCTTTATATTTATTTATTTATTTAAACAAGTTAAGACACAATTACTGGGGGTTAAAACTATAGTCCCTTTTAAACTGCTTCCATGCGTAACAGAACCATGATAAACAACAAAAAACTCACCGTCTCCTTTCTTTGAGGATATAGAATTTTCGTTATTTCCGCAGCTTCTCAGAGTTTCATTTTATAGCGCATTGCTCACGGCTTTTTTTTTTTTTTTTTTTTTTTTTTTTTTTTTTTTTTTTTTTTTTTTTTTTTTTTTTTTTTTTTTTTTTTTTTTTTTTTTTTTTTTTTTGACGACCAATTTTGTTTTGAAATCACTGTGCATCTTAGGCAATATCGCCTGCAGGTGCTTATCGGGGATGTAGCCCCCACCGAACAAGTTATACCAATCTACTAAAGTCAAATACTGGAATTCAGCGAATTCAGTGTATACACAAATCGTAACCTTTCAAAGCATACATTTTCACCGGTAGTATGGCAGTGCAGGGTGGCTGAAGTGGCGGTTGTTCTAAAAGTCCCAACCAATGAAAAACATTCGAACTCTCTTTCACTTCTCTACACTTAAAAGATGTCAGCAGCAGCCACACCTAAGTTCTGGAAAGAGCCATTTAGGGTAAGCCTGAGGACAAATAATCCAAGTTAATGACGGTTCTAATACTTTGTTTTTAGTTCATCCGATATGCTTCTCATACTAAGCCACATTACGTTTTCGCCCTCGGCTTGGGTGTCATTAGTCCAATCATTGCACTCACTGCTACGCCTTTGAGAAGAAAATATCTCTACGCAGACTCTCCACAAATCCCAATGTCATATCCTCGTAAGTATAATGATATATAACTACTGGTGATATGTGCTAACTCGGAATTTTAGTTCCCGACCGTCCAAGAGAAAAGCTGACCGGATACGATGACTAAATATAGATTAAAAATAAAATATCAAATTGTATTTGCAAAGTAATTTATAATAAGAATGTATCCTCGGAGAGAAATTTTTGTCGTTCTTTTTTTTTTTTTTATTATTATTATTTTATTTTTGTTTGGCTCCTGCAAAAAAGAAGAATATATTTACAAAGTAACCTACCATTTATATACATTTCCTTTAGGGAATTCATGGATTGGTCTTGAGGCGAGTTGCTCTTTAACTCCACGATTTAATTGACGTTGTCGTCGCTTCTCGAGGAATTTTTCCTTTGCTTCCAAAGGCTTCAAGATGGCCCTAACATGACACCATTTGTGCTCGATGATACCAACTTTACCACGTGCCTTAAAATCGAGTCGCTTAACATTGTGCCCGTCCTTGCCAACCCAAATCTGGTTTAAATAAAGGTCATCAGGGTTCATCCCTAACTTTTCAGCTTCCTTAATACCTCTGGTGAGCATATCCCCGACGTCACGGGCAATAGCTTTGGGACTGAAATGACATTGGGTGATGGCATCTTTCAATTTCATTTCTCGCAACATTCTCAAAAATGGAGTGGCCTTTTTTGGACTACCCTTAATTCGATAGGATTTGAGGTAAAGAGATGGCTCCAAGTGGGCTAACTCTGCGTTTGTCAGCTTGAGTTTGTATTTTTTGTTATTTAATGTGAGCACTCGTTCCGGATCGTAACCACCTTGTTGCATAGATAATTCGTATAGTTGTCGCTTTAATGGTGACAAAAGCTGCTCAACAGCCGTCTCTGCCTTTGGTTCAGTGTATTCCAAAACTTGTGGGTCTTTTCTCAACTCCTTATCGGTGACTTCAGGAAGCTTGTCCTCTTCTCCTTCCTTTTTTTCTTCTTGAGTAGCGCGAGCAGATATCTGATTAAGCACGGAATCTGGGCTATCCTTTTGCTCAGTCACTTCTCCGAACAGAGAACCAGCTGCGTTACTTTTTTGTTGCCGAAGAGCCGGCATATGGTGAAATGGGCGTTGAATGCATGGTCCAAATCTTGGTACACCTGCGTCTCGTTAGCATTTTCTAGCATAAATGTATCGCCATAGTATTACTCACCTCGCACCAGAAGTCTGGTCGGCCTTAGGAATAGCATGGTCCTCTGTTATATAACCTTTAATGTTCTGTGCTCGACTAATTTTTCACTTTTTCATCACACGCGCACCTGTTCGCGCATCTTCTAAGTAGTTAAATTTCTCTCCCGAGATTTCACGACTACGATGAACATTAAAGAAAAGGTAAACAATTAAAGATATATAAGAAGCTATATTTTTATTCGGCTGTCAGTATAATGGGGCCAATTAAATACTGAAACTGAAGGTGGAGATCTTTAATATATGCAGGTATACAGTCCTATGAGAGTCACGTGACAGTAGACTGAGTCCTCGTGCCAACTGATTCTGGACGAACCTCCAACGTTAGCTCAGAGTTAGGATATCTGCAACTTTATCAATGAACGCATGATGTGCAGTTGTAGGAATTCTACTGTAAAAAGAGCTGCAAGGGGGGAATGCAAAAGAATGGGGTTAAAATTAACAGATATGCGATGCACGGATATTGTGAATACTTGATCATTGAGACAATACATGAGGAATCGAGAAAGAATAGTGAAGAAAATCTTTACTCTATGTCATATACTCTTAATTTTCCGGTGTTTTCCATTACCTAGGTGCTGTTTCGTGTGTGCAGTATGAGTCCTGCTGTTGCTTTCTATTATCGATGTGTTAGCCTTCCTAGCTTTTCCTAACCCAAAGCAATTCAGCTAAAGCACTCCGGTCCTTTCCTTTCTCCTTGGTATGCCAATCACCAATGGTGTAAAGAACTCTACAAGCTTCGAAAGACCTTCTTGGCCATTTTCGTGGCATTTATCGACTCTAGCAGGATACTCAAGGGCCGTCACAAGCTGCATGCGCTAGGGGATAATGCCCATCTGCGTGTTACCATGAAGTATTGTGGACTTCAGTTGAACATCTCTTCAGGAAATAATCACACAGCTATCTCACCAGCTGAAAGCGGACAATGCAAAAAAAAAAAAAAAAAAGCACTTGCTTTACTTATTTTATTAAATGATGCCCAGGAAAATGAGAATAGCCCAGCCAGGGTGGGAACAAATATCTCCGCACTTGATTACTGGCTCCGCACATCAGCCGAAATTCAAATTGCTATGGCTAGGTAACTCGCCAGAACCAGAACGAAACAGCGTATACCGAGGAGAAAGAAACAAATAACGTTTTAACAAAAAGCCAAGGTTAGGGTTGCAAACCAGGGTTGTGGGATGGTTGATTGCGAATGATTCAAGAGAAGCACAGTTGTTATCGGAGCGCCGATGTTGCCACAGTACAAGACGATAAGAAGGTGCGATATCACACATCTACCATCAGTTGACTTCACCAAATAACTGCGTGGCGGATCTGATGACAACTTGAACGCTCCCAGAGAGATTAGTTTTTTTTTCTTATACACAAACACACAGACATAATGGGCGTAGAATACAATACTTATCTTGACGGGGCGAACATTTATGGCTGTAAGAACTGCCGAACGCACCTTGCAGTATCGGACGACATCATATCCAAGGTGAGCACTCTCTTCCTTTTTTGAGAACTTCTCTTTCTTTTTTTGTTTGTACCTTCATTTACAGCTGCTAATGAGCTAGAACTTTCGTGGGCGATTTGGGGATGCGTATTTATTTGACCGGGTGGTGAACATAGTACATGGAAAGCTGGAGGAGCGAACTATGTTGACGGGTGATTACACTGTACAAGACATATCCTGTAAGCATTGTTCCAGGAATGTAGGATGGACCTATGTCAAGGCCCTTGAGAAGACGGAGGAGTACAAAGAGGGCAAATATATTCTAGAAACTAAGACTCTAACGCTAGTCCAATAAATTGCTCTCTAACTATCCTTCTTCCCCGAAACGATACCGGCTACCTTTTTTTTTTTTCTTCTTTTCGGAGAAAAAAGAAGAATCCACCGAAAAGGCTAAAAAAAATTTAGCTCCCATATGTGTGGGACTAGCGTTGGGGGAGGGTGCATGTAGGTATGTGTGTATGCATGCGTGTCCGAATTAGGAAGTGGAATTGATGACAATATTAAAGACATGCAGCATATGCATATGTGAAGAGGAACTTTGACCAGATGAGGAAGCTGTATATAGATGGAATTCCAGCCACTGTGATTTAACAAGGTTTCAGGGGTTTAATTTTTTTTTTTTTTACCCCACAATAATGTATGCGAAAAGATGTGACAGAAACAGGGTTGAGCGTTAAAAGAAAGAGAACAAGTTATATAAAAAAGGCTATAAACTTCCGGTTTCGGTGAATCTCGATCGTATGTCGGCAACGGAGGTTGGTTGGTTGTACATATGCGGATTTCCCTCTTCCATCACGGTTTCGCACCGAGATGAAAGACCATGCCGAAAACTACCAAACGGGTTCGAATAGTAGCTTTCTGAGTCATCCGAAAAAGGAATGTCATAGAAGGATTCATCACCATTGTTGGAACTCGAAAGACTTGCTTTCTCAAAATCAAATGTTTGGGGCAAAAATGCCACAGGTTGGTGATCCCGTCGTGGTGGCTGGCGATAGAACGACCTTTCGGGCTGAGTGGAAGACGAATGTGTTGGGTGGGGCGCGAAGAGTCCTTGGTGATCCGGTACGTTTGAGATTGCCACAGGCTTTTTCTTTTTAGCGAGGCCCAATAAGGTTAAAACGCTATTTAGCAAGGTTGGAGATGATAGTTTCGAGCCGGTAATCGAGGTGTTGTCATTGTCATCTTCATCTTCGTAGTCGTCTTCATTGTCATCTTCATCTGTGGCTGCAATTCGTTCCATGCTTCCAAAGAGGGGTTTTTTGCGTTTCTTATAATGTGACAATATGACGAAGAGGAAGACTACTATTAGGGCGACACCTGCCACCGAGCCAACGATTGAACCGACCAAGGTGCTGGTGGTTGGAGGTTTCGTGGTATCTTTATTGACCGGGGCGGCTGTTGCCTCGTGATGATCGGCTATGGTCCTTGTAGATGCAATTGTTGGCGTGTATGTAGAAGTCAGATCAATGTATGCAGTTTCAGTCTTAACATGTCCTTTTGTTGTTTCCTTTTTGATAGTTTTCCTTTTTTTGGTTGAGGTGATCACTGAGCTGCGGGTAATTTTTGACACTATCGTGGAGCTGGAATCGTCATTAGATGACGAGAGGATGGTGGTGGTTATACCATTTGTTTTTCGTGAACCATGACTAGACGTTGGTTGCGGCGATTTCAGATGTGTAGTATTGGCCGTGGTTTTTTTCTTCTGCGTAGATGTGCCAGTGAGACTGAGACTGAGACTATGACTATGAGCAAGTGTATTAGTATGACCGTGAGTGTGAGTGTGACTGAGACGTTTAGACGAAGACGAAATAGTTTGTTTTGAGTGATGTGATTTGTATTTTGAAGATGACACTGATGAGCTCGCCGTAGATGATGTCTTGCTGATCGTCACATAAATGCGACTAATGTGGGAACTATCGGTTCCACTCGAGTGAATGGTTGAAGTGGAGTCTGTTGTCTTGGAATTGACAGTTTCGGTTTTAGTCTTTATATTTGTTCCTCCAGTTTTAACCTTATTTCGACTTTTCGATGTATCTGTATTAGTCGTGTGTGCTCCAATTGTGGACGATCTTGAATTCTTTTTAGTATGCGAATTCCGGAATGTTGCCGTGGTGGAGATGCTATCGGCGCTGTCTGTACCAGTGATCTGTGAGGACCGTAATGATAACGATACTCTAGTGGAATCCATAATGGAGTGTTTTGAAGAAGAAATTCTATGCATGCTAGTGGTAATTTTCTCCTTAGAGCTTGAAGGCGAATTAGTAGTAGAAGATTTTAATTTTGTACTTTTAATACTGTCATCTAATGTTGAGTTGTTTACCACTTGGCCTCGTCTTAATAATTTAAACGTGGTCTTCCCTAAAAGGGGAGAACCACAATTGTCGATGATCATTGAAAAGGGTAGCACACTCAACGATTAATAAATAAAGATATATATAAAACAAAAAAAAAGAAAGAAAATGAGAAAATGACAGTCAAAAGTACAAAAAAAAAAAAAAAAAAAAAAAAAAAAAAAAAAAAAAAAAAAAAAAAAAAAAAAAAAAAAAAAAAAAAAAAAAAAAAAAAAAAAAAAAAAAAAAAAAAAAAAAAGCGAGGAAACTCCAAAAAATCCAAAGAAAGGATAAAAGGGGAAACAACGTGGAATTCTTCTTTTTTTAAAAAAAAGGACAAGCCCTTATTCTTATTCATTTTCCATATTTAACC
>JAJLUR010000101.1:0-20222 GCA_030674225.1 Blastobotrys terrestris | reverse complement strand
TGTTTATTATTAGTGCAAGACTTTCTACACTTACATAAATATACCCAAACCCAGTAATAATACTGAATTGGAGGCCATACAACTACTTTTAGCGGTACAATGTCGACAGACTCGGCAGAAAATTCAGGAACTTCCGACGTAAACGACTTTTTGTTACGCGTTCGTGAGCTGGGTGAGAAAACGTGAGTATACACACTTTTAAGGTTATTTAAACTCAGACTAACTGGCTTCTGAAAGAGATAGAGAGGACGAGTTGAGAGCAAAGCAGCTTGAACAGGAGATTGCTGAAGGTAGACGAAGACGTCAAGCTTTAAGACAACGACAACAACGGGAGCCGTCGCCAGAACACCATCCATCAGAGGAGAAGAAGCAGATGACGTTGGACAATAGTGATCCGAAGCGGGTAATGAGTCCCAAGGAGAAGGAGATTCGTAGTACCATTGAGTCCTTAGTTGGCCCCACTGGCCGAATGAAGTTATTTGATGATGGGGGATCTGGCCACAACAAAGTGCCTTCTGTTGATGGTGAGGATGCTCACAGTAGCAGTAATAACCACGAAGACGACAGAAAGTACCAAGCTCTGCGTCATGAAGACAACAACCGCATTCTTGAGTCGGATAAGAATAGCAATCACGGCAGCCAAAACGATTCCAAGCCTAACAATACTCTCGATTTTGATTTTGATTCCGACAGGTCTGTTGATCTTGAATTGAGAAAAGATTTAACCTCCTCTTCTCCGTCAAAAAGTCCCAAACCTCTACCGCATAATTTACAGCCAGCAGCATCGGCAGCAAAATCCAGGCTTCAACCCGGCGCCGAAATTAAGGAAAATTCGAGGATAGCAGAAATCAGCGGGGCGTTGAACCATCTTCCCCGTCGTAAAGTAAATCTTGAAGACAAAGACGATATTCCATTGTCACAAAAGCGTGTAGTTTCTGGGCCAAAGCCACCCGTAGCTCCAAAGCCTAGAAACCTCACCCCCCGATCCAAGGACCATGAAAAGTATTCTCCTTCTCAAGCCAGCACCACTCCAACAAATGCCGCCGAGCATCAGCCTTCCAAACCTTCCTACAGGTCACCAATATCCGGCCAGGGCTTCCACAAATCCAAATCTTTAAGTGTGTCCTCAATTTCATTACCAGCTCCAAATACCCCACCTTCTGCCAGCTCAACTGAGGCGTCCCCAGGATCCGCATCTTCAATTAGATCTCGCTCTCCCACTAGGGTTGGCTTCATTCAATCCGCCATGTTACGTCGTGAAAACAGTACATTAAACAGATCCGGATTTCATTCGAGAAATGGCTCCAGCCCTTCGACCTATCAACCAAACCTTTCTCACCCGACGGCCAATGAACAATCTAAAATCAGCTCGAGCATTTCCTCTAGTTCAATTTCCTCGTCATCCTCAAATGAAGATCGACCATCAGCCAGAAGCTACTCGTCATCCCCCAATGACTCGAGACGTTGGAGCCCTGTGCGACAACCAACTTGGCTTGAAAGCGCACTCAAAAAAACTGGACCTCCCACTCCGGAACAAGGGCTGGTTCGTGCTGGTACATTGGCCAGATCATCTTCCAGATCTCCGGTCAAACAATCACCGGGAGGAAGCCAATTTTTGGAAAAGCGTTCATCACAAGTCTTTACTCCTCCAGAGCAACCATTTAGGACGGATGCAGCTGCTCCATCATCTGAACCTGCTACATTTTTGACTCGTTCAAACACTGTAAAGCCTGAATCCAAGCCAAACAATCCAGTGTTTACACCATTAAAACCAACTCCTGAACCCAAACCAATCTCACTCAGACCTACGTCAGATCAGACAAAAACACCAGGGTCACCATCATCAGCAGCATCACCCTCGTATTTGTCTAGAAGTGCGACTTTGAAACCGACATCCGAGTCAAGGCCGACTACCCCGTTATCACCAGGTTTGCGGCATACACCGAACACAGCATCAAAGGACTCGGAACCGGCACCCTTTTTATCTAGAAGCAATTCTTTGCGGCCGACTCCTCCGCGGAAACCGCAAACTAACAAACCATCTCCAGAAGCAATCGACAGATTGCGGAGTTTGAGATCTACTAGGCCAGTTAAGAGTGAGCTTCGAGATGAGCAAAAAGAGACTCTTGAAAGGGCAAAAGCTGGATTAAGGCGATCGAACACTGTACAATATAAGCCCCCGGATACAGGTAAACAAACGCTTATGGAAGCTAAAGGCTCTCTTAGAAGTTCCGTTTCTAGTATCCCCGAGGATTCACCCAGTCCTGCGATGGCTGCTTCCACTAGCTCGCCTCAACCACCGTTAAAGAAGGCCAATTCGTTTGCCCAGGACTTGGAAGCTGCTTTAAATATTGGCACCTCACCGGCTCAATCCAATGCCGGAATCAAGAAAGCAAAAACATTTGATACTGTCACGGAAGTCTCCACTCCAAAGAAACTTTCCCATATCACCAAGACTAGAACTAAAGGACCAAAGAGAAGACTTCCAAAGGCAGCCTTGTCAGAATCAGCAACTTTGAACGTTCCTAAAAATAGATCGGTATCTGACAAGAAACCAAAGCCTCAAATTCGGACCTCCTCACGACAAGTATCGGATGCGATTAAAAACAAACCACCAAAGCCTCGCACTCCATCAAGTGCAGTCAAAGTTAAAGAAGAACCTAACGTGTAACAGATATATATATGACGAATGTATAAAGAGATTTACGAATAATAATAATAGTATAATAATTATTAAGAGGATGCATTCCGAATCAACATTTTCTCTTACATTAAAAAATTCATAAATATCTTAATTACTTAACATTGGAAAACGTGGAAACTGCCCTTGGAAGAAATGGTTACCAGGGTGCGAGCTTCGTTTCCCCATTCTAATGATACAGAAGAAGCCGGAGCATGGAAAATATTTGACTCCCAAGATTTGGCCTTTTTATCGTACCAACCGACCTCGACACCAGAGCCGCTACAACCAGCCAAAAATTTACCGGAATAATCAAATGCAACGTGTGTCAACGAAGAATCTTTTAAATTGCTGAACTGCAACAACTTCGGCTGATCTTTTGGCTTGGCCAAATTCCAAATGTGTGCTGTGTTACTATTACTAGCAGATGCCAACGATCTACCGTCTTCTGAGAATGCTAACGAATTGATTGATCCGATTTCGTCGTTGTGGATCAAGGTTTCGATCGGTTGCCCTTTGGTCAGATCCAAAATGATGATTCGTCCATCTCCGCATCCAATCGCGAAGAATTGCCCATCTGGATGTATGGCTGAACAATTGACCTGGCCGTCTATTTGTGACTCAACGATTGTTTCGAGTCCGTCGAGATCATGCAACCCCCACTTGTTGTCTTTACCGACAGAGATGGCGAGATTGGAACCCTTCAATGGCAGTATCGACAGTCCGCACAGGGCACCAGAATGAGCTTCCACTGTTCCCAGTTTTTCCAAAGATGGGGCCGAAAACACATCCACTAAACCATTCTTTGTGCCGATTGCTACACGCTCGTCATTGAGCCAGGCAGCAGCTGTGACGATACCGGAGGCTTGCGCAGTACCCACTAATTTGTTTTCCTGTAAAGAGAAGATGCCAACAGCGCTCTTCCCGCCTCCAGAAACCACAATTTCCCTAGATGGGCTAATAGCCAACGCAGAGACAGATGTGAATAATTGTTTCGTTTTGCTGGTTTCGGACATGGCACCAATAGTATCTTTGGTCGGCCAACTATCTGGCACTTTTCTGCCTTTTCTAGTCGCAAACAATTGCTCCTGAGTCTGGGAAATTTTCTCCTTTATTTCTTGCGGAATATCCGCACCTTGTTTCTCATCTACATCCATTGCCTGTCCTTGCCCATTAGCAGCAGGAGGGGCGTCAGTTGTAGCCGGGGGAGGAGCAGCAGCAGCAGCGGTTCCTAAACTGGTAGAAAGCTTGGTTAGCGCGTCACGAGCCTCGTCACGTTCCTTAGTTAATCTAGCGACGACACGAACTGCGGCATCATGGTGATATAAGGCCGACGACAGCTCCTGACGGGTCTTTAACAATTGTTGTTTCAACGAAAAGGTTTCTAATGCCATTGAATCCCATTCATTTTGCAGTGAAGACAGCAACGACGGAATTGACGTGTAAACGGGAGGCTTTGGTCTAACAGCTTGTGCGTCCGAACTTTTGATCTCGATAATTTCGTCCGAGCTTAGCTGTTCGCCATTAACAGGATCAGTTCCGTTTTGTTCGATGTAGGACAATAAGAGCGACTTTTCGAAAATATTCCCACTCTTGGGAGAAACCACCGGCTCTCGGGCATGTTCTCCAGAAACTAGAGGCAATTATTAGCGTGAAAACGCACCGTGAGGTATCAATTCCAACTTACTTGAGCACAGCATTGTTTGAACTCTGAAAATTACTATCTCCTCCGGGAAAGAGAGAAAATACTCGGACTATTGGAATTTTTGTTGATGTCCACCGGCCGGCGCCTGTCCCAACGCGCAATTTACCCGGGAGTGTGTGTGTGTGTGTGTGTGTGTGTAAATAGTCGACGATTTGCCTATTAGCATTATCGATTCAGAGTTTAGAAATAAGCTGTGAAGCTGATAATATATAGACTCTAGCGATTGGGCGAGAGCCACATGTTTATATTTCATGGGTTAACCGCTTGAAAAAAAAATAGTTATGCATAACAATCCACATAGGATGCGGCGGTGGCATCTGTCTGGAGATCATATATAGTGTTTGCCCTGCTTGAACAGACTGGATAGTTTATTATATTACATGCGTATGTATAGGCAGTAACACTAGCTATTAATCATGCACATTAGGATGCTGCACTGAAGCATTCTCTCTCGTCAGCAACCCTATTTCTTATCAGCATGCAACATGTAGTGTTGGAATGCAGGGCAGCGGGAGCGCTTAACCTATTATTATGGGAATGCAGCTTCGAAGACTTGCCGTCTGTGAGAAGTTCACCAGTGGGAATACAGACTGGGCGCCTCGATCCGAGGACTCTATGATGCGAGTCATATCTAATCAGTTCTGTAAAGAATGTGCTGCAGACGGGCTTTCTTCTTTAAGCAAAAACACGGAGTCGTTGCAGAGCTGCCTCGTCTTGCACGCAGCGCAGAGAGCTTCCACAGCCCCAAGATTACTACACGGGCTGTTCCTATCTCGATTGCATCTCTTCGGAGCAAGGTCACAGCCCCAGAGTGGACCTACGGTGGCTTTGCACGGACATCCCGTATCTTCAGCCGTGTCATGGTGATCCAATAGGTCGGTTGATCAGCACATGGGTGATGTGATGCCTCTGTGAGATTAACATTAAACCAGTAGGCAGTATACTATAGTACTACATCTTCCTTGATCCGGTCGGTGCCGACTCTATGCTGGTGGGCAGTTAACCTTCCAGGTCTATTACGGCCATATAAGACCGTAGGAACCCCGAACACAGCAGAAAGAACAAAATACCGCCATAGCAACCAAATTTATAGAGCAGATAGCAATGGTAATAACGTGGTGAGATTTTCAGAGAAAAGAGGTTGATTTAATAGTATGTGTAATCCTCCGATCCGCCGATCACACCTGCTTCACCGAAAGAAACAGCACCACAAGTAATAAAACAACCAAAATGCATAAGCCAAAATAAAAGGAAAAAAAAAAAAAAAAAGAGTAGCTTTTTCCACCGTTATATTTAGCACAAAAAAAAAAAAAAAAAGCTCGTGTATTTCGGCAAAAATATAATACTGAAATTGCCTCAAAATACAAAAGTTCGCAGCGGGATCCGCCAGCCGCGCCGATCTTGAAACTACTGAAACAGACACCCCAGGGGTAATGCTCTCAGGGGCGGATCCAGATCTCACCTGTTAAACCCTACTATGGAGCCTCGTGGAGAACACACTGTCGTGCCAAACATAGCTTCTCTCTAGCGACAGTATTTCAGGTCTCCCGGTCTGCAGTTTTGTTCCGCTCATCTTCCGGTGGCTGCATTGGCGAAACCCATATTTCTTGTCCAGGGTAGACAGGGGTTACCCGGCCCGTATTGATCTGCAATTAAACCTTAAAATATGTGCATTGTTCGGCGACCAGCACATCATCAAAAATCTGGACGGATTTTTTTTTTTTTTTGTTTTAGTTCCACGTTGTGCCTAGTATTTTTTCAGGTCTCTCTCTCACTCTTTTTTAAGCTTTCAACCAACCAATTTTTTTTTTTTTTTGCTCGCAACACCACATCCTCACTACGAGTATTGCGTATACTCCTTTCCTACTAACATACTAACTGGTGAAACGAACAAAAAAAAAAAAAAAAAATAAGGAAACAAGCGCACATCATCATCATCATCATACCCACCCAAGACGACACACAAAAGGAATTATTTATAAATAAACCTGATCTCCCATGTCACTACCGTTCAAGTCAATGTCAGAGTTTGACTCTGCTGGAAGCTTCTTCAAGAATCCAAAAACCCACAACTGGCGATGGTTAAAGCGAAATGGGACCAAACTGGTAATATTCGCCGTGTTCTTTATCAACTTGATAGGATTCGGCTATCTGTACAATCCGTTTCTAATGACAATGAAGGATGATCCAGCCATCGACACAGTATTCCATTACGATTTAGCTGATGCTAGGGGTACTGCTCGAGGCTGGGCTAACAACGAACGGGTATTGTTCCTTGTTCCTCTGCGTGATGCCAGTGCGCATCTGCCAATGTTCTTCAGTCATATGGAGAACCTGACGTATCCTCACAATTTGGTCGATCTGGCCTTTTTGGTGTCGGATTCAAAGGATAACACGCTGTCCAGTCTCAACCAGCATTTGGACCGGATCCAACAGAATCCAGACAAATCCAAGCGATTTGGATCGATCGATATTTTTGAAAAAGATTTTGGTCAGGCTATCGGCCAAGGGTTTTCGGATAGACATGGCTTTGCCGCTCAAGGGCCTCGCAGAAAATTAATGGCCAGAGCCCGAAATTGGCTTTGTTCGGTCGCCCTAAAGCCAGATCATTCTTGGGTCTATTGGAGAGACGCCGATGTCCAAACAGTACCCCCAACAGTTTTAGAAGACTTGATGTCGCATGATAAGGACGTCATTGTTCCAAACGTCTGGAGACCGTTGCCAGATTGGCTTGGTAACGAGCAGCCGTATGACTTAAATTCGTGGCAAGAGTCGGAAACATCTCTCCAATTGGCCGATCAGCTGGATGAGGATGCGGTCATTGTGGAAGGCTACGTTGAATACGCTACTTGGAGACCGCACTTGGCGTATCTGCGTGATCCATATGGAGATCCAAACGTTGAAATGGAATTGGACGGGATTGGAGGTGTCTCCATTCTTACAAAAGCATCTGTTTTCCGAGCTGGAGCGCATTTTCCAGCCTTTTCATTCCAAAAGCATGCCGAAACTGAAGGCTTTGGAAAGATGTGCAGACGAATGGGCTATTCAGTCGTCGGCTTACCGCATTACACCATTTGGCATATTTACGAGCCTTCGTCAGATGATATTAAGCATATGGAATGGATGGCTCAAGAGGAGGAACGACACGTTAAAGAAGAGAAGTTACGACAAATGCATGATGAAAAATGGAGATCTGGCTACCAGCATGTTGCCAACGAGTGGGCTATAGAAAAGGCTAATATTTTGAAAAACACCGAAATGGACAAGCTCGATTGGTATTCGGATTCTGAAGAAATCAAGCAAAATGTGTAATAATATTATTATAATCCTTTTTTTTTTTTACCCAATTCATTTTGAAAAAAAAAAAAAAAAAAAAAAAAAAAAAAAAAAAAAAAAAAAAAAAAAAAAAAAAAAAAAAAAAAAAAATTAAAAGAGAAAACAGATATGCTTAGCGTGAGAAGAAGCTTATTTATATTTTTTTTGTTTTGTTTTGTTTTCCTTAGTCAGAATCCTCTTGTTCATCTAACCAGTTCCATGTTCTATACGACTCACCCGCTTCCTGGACAATAGACTCGATATCCTTAGATTTTGTCATCTTGCCCAAGAATTGACGGATTTCGCTTTGATCCAGCTCAAGCAGGGTGTGCTTTTTGGACTTTAAAAATGCAATGCATCCAAAGAGATGCTGAAAATGAGGCTCAAGTATTTTTTTGGATTCGAGTTCCATCACGTTCCAAAACGGGTCAGTGCCAATTCCAATCTCTGTTTCGTAGTCTGATTCTTCTTTACCACCTTCTTCCCTCCATCCTAAATACATATCCCACATCCGGGCCCGGTCGCTAGGATCCCAAACCTTAGCCCCAAGCCACTTGATCCACCATAACACCCACTCATCGCCGCCACTGACAGAAGCCAGGATGTCTTCTTCATCAAAATGGTGGGCCAATTCGGGAAGCAATTTTCTAATCAGGGTGAGGAACGAGCTGATGCGATCAGTGATTGGACTGTCACACGGCCCATACGGTCCATCCCCAATTGGAGCGGGAGAATGCAACATGACCAACATAAATTGTTCATAAACTTTATCAAAATGACCGGTTGGAGTGACACAATCGGCCAATGCAAATCCGGCCCAGACTAGACCCGGCTCATACGGAACCAACTTGCCCCATTTTTCCAAAAATTTTTCAATCGCCTCTTGAATGAGGATGTAGCGCTCATCTTCCAGCGAATCCGACAAGTAGTCCGTCAACTCCGAATCAAACCCGGGGTCTGTGTGATGACTGTTCGTGGGCGATGTCGAAGAATGCGGTGTTGATCGGGCCGACTGGTTTGAAGAAATTTGTGTGGTAGTCGGCTTTAGCCGCTTACGATATCGAGAAATATCGTTGTGTATTCTTCGAATCGGCACCAACTCATCACTGATTGGAGGTTGAGTCGGATATTCTGGGATGATGTGTGGGTTCACCACGTAAGGGTGATTTTCTAATAATAACGGCCACGCCTGCTGCCGCAACTCCGGGGGCAGCCCCCTGTTTCTGGCTAATCGTGCTAATCCTTCCACGTTTCGGAGATCAATGTACTTTTGACATAACGCAACTAGCTGTGGTGAATCGCTGATGGTTGGTTTCTGGTAATGTTTGAATCTCGACGCTGGCGAGTTACCATTGGTGGTTGTTGTTCTTGTTGATCCTGACAATGACGAAGAAGCTGACAAGGATGATGTTAAGTTTGAGATGGGGTTTTCGGGTGGACTTTGATCAAACATTTGACTTGTACTTGTTGTAGTGGCACTAGTGTCGAAAAATACCTTAGCGCTCATTTTCTTCTGGCTGTTAGTTTGTGGTCTCTTTCGATGTATGTATGTATTTTCAGCAGGGCCTTATTCTTCTTCACACATGTGACGGAGTGGTGGTTTGTTATTGTTAATATAAATTCATTTTTTTTTTTAGCAATCCTTTAATTGATATGTGTGTGTCTGTGTTTGGTTGGTGGAGTAACAAAAAAAAAAAAAAAGGAGGACAAATTGGTCCGATTATAAAGAAAGAAAAAAAAAAAAAAATTCCTTGTAGAATTTCTCTTCAAGTGCTCTCTCTGTCTCAATATATCAACAAGAAAGAGAAGCTACCTGGGGCCCTGTTAATATGTTCTCTTTTTAACAAGAAAAAAAAAAAAAAAGGTAAAAAAGAAAATACCGATGTTAAGAGAGAATAAAGTGTGCTCACAGGAAAAAAAAAAAAAAAAAAAAACTTATGATCATCAATTTTTTCCCTTTTTAGAGTAAGTGGTCGTTTTTTTGTGGAAATCTAAAAATATTACCCGGCCATTCTGTGCGCGCAGATTATTGCGTCAACAGTGTGTGATCTGTGACTGACTTACTAAACAACACAGAAGCTCGGAATGAAATTAAGAAACGCCCGCCTCCTGTCGGAGCATATATGCTAGTAAGCTCCTATAGATGTTATAATTACTGCTACTATTATTGTTATTACCTCTCCGACATAGCCATGCGCGCATTCTTCAATTCTATGGTATGTATAGTCCTAATATAACCCAACTGTGGGGAAAAAAAAAGATTTAATAATAATAATTATTTTTTTTTTTTCTTCTTCTTCTTCACGTCACGTGATCTGTTTGGAGAGAAAAAAAAAAAATGCTCACAGATTTGCCACACAGGAAAGTTTCAGGAAGGAAGGCGGTGAATGTGTGAGAGCGTTGGCGGAGCATGTGGGGTTGGTAGCGGGAACAAAGGGATCCCGGATTTGTTCAAGATCGATAGACAGGCACCGGCTGACAAAGGGAGATTAAATGAGTAAAACGGTCCAATTCAGACAGATCTGATCTGGCCGAGGACGTGTGCAACAGTGCTTGCGGAACATGACGTTGTTTTTTGGTCATCAGCAGGCCATTGTCCAGATTTCGGGTAAAGTTGTCTGGAAACAGCGCCCAAACCGGCTTTTCCGGGCTGATCTGAAGATTTGATTGGTATATTCGGCCTGTCGGCGATTTCACCGACTGCCTGCTGTTTTCGCCGGGGGTACGTAGAGCAGCACATTATTCGCGGCCGTGGGCTGGGGCGAAAGGCATTCGTTTGCTTGAGTGCTGACACACTTGTAGCGCAGCGATTCCGCTCACCAGCCCTTCTGCTTCTTTTCTGCAAAAGAGAACTGGCCGCAGGGCAATTCTTAGCAGCGAACGTTTAGTCTAATTAATTGACGCGGTGTAATTTTAGGCCCTCGCGCGGCCAGCCGGCGCTTAATACTCAAAAAAAAAAACAATTTTTGTGAGTATCTGGCGCGGAGATTCGGAGAAATAATAGTAGTGTTGGGAAGTTGACATAGTGGCGCTAGTGGCAAGATGTCGACGTCGTCAGCAGAATATGAGCTTAGCCTAGTGAACAAGGTCGAATTGAAGCTAGTTCTAGCAAAGGATGAAAAGCTGGGTGGCTTGCTAGCTGTATACCTCTGTCCGTTGCTGTTGAAGCTCAATTCGCAACACGAGCCGGTGAGGAAGAAGGTTGTTGAGATTTGCAAGCACATCGACGAAAGATTGCGTTCTAGGTAGGTAATTGACCAATTTTTCTTCTTCCGAAGTATTCGCATTAACCCCGCTTCGTAGCACTATTGAACTGCCTGTCGAAGCTTTGATCAATCAATTCAAGGACCCCAACATCTCGGGAAATAAATACATGATGCAAACCTTTGACTTGATGTATATTAAAAAGGGACTGAAGGATAACGTGAGTGGTATATACATACATATACGGACGGGTCGTGGAACTTGGTTCAAATTTGCTAATCTAACAACCTAGTCTGTCTTTTTACCGTCAATTGTTCAATGCTTAGGCGCCGCATCCACAGTGTCTCAAAAGGCATCCCTCTTTCACTTGATGTTCAAACTGCTGAAGTTTTGGACCCCTCCAGCTCGGGAAGATGTGGACCACGAAAAGTTGAGAACCGGGTACGGGTTTGATGTTAATCCGCAAATTGAATCGTTAATCTGCGACACGTTAACGGATTTGTATGCGTCAGAGCAAAGGCTGGTTGTTAGCAAACCACTGTCCGAAGTGCCGTTAAACCAAATCCTCTCCTCGGACCCGTCAAAACCGTATGAGCATGGAGATTATTATGATGCGACGTTGAGCGGAATCAAGTTGCTAGCTTCCGGAGGATTTGATCTCAATCTAACCTACTTTCCGTTCTTGGTAGCCTCTCATTGCACCAATTCAGAAGTTTACCAACCGGCCTCCGGTCAATTGAAAAAGGTTAAAATAGACCTTGAGGATGACGCAGTTGTACAGAAACTCTACACCATCGGACTAACCTATCATCAAAAGCCGCTTATCCTAGCCCACACAATTAGGTTGATTGCAAAAAGCCGGAATGGAGTGAGCCATGACCCAGCAAAGCTTATCGACTTGGGAATAGACTCTGGACATCTGGACTGCACAAGTAGTACTATTGAGCTTATTAGAGCGGTTTTGACTTATGCCAAGGATAGAATCAACTCGGAATTTGCCAAATCGTTGGTCAAAAAGACCACTGGCTTTGTCATGTCCACTGGATGGCCGACATTGAACACGCATGACAACAAAACTTCAACTCTGCGATCTAAAGCGTACGAATTGATTGCCACTCTTATGCGAAGAGTGCCCAATGTATTGACAGAGGTCTCTCAATTGTCTTTCTTCTTGGAGGGCCTCGAAAAGGACACTCCGGATATGAGATCGTCTATTCAAGATGCGCTTGCAGAAGTGCTGCCACTTTCCCTCTCATTCGATAGTAATTTCAAGGAAAAACTCGAACAAATATTTTTAGGGTATATTGCCGACCCTGAATATAACCAAGCATGCAAATATGTGGCCGTCAGATATGCTGTCAGAGTAAGCCCCTTTGCGGATCCAGCCGGTAGGATGATTTGTTTATTGGGCCTACACCATTTCAATCGCCCTGATGTGATAGAAGAAGCAAAAAGGGGCCTTCATCCTCATTGGCACAAACTGATCAACTTGAATGACGGAGATACAGAATTTCCCAAGTTCCACTCACTGCTTGCGGCATATACACGGACGGAAGAGATCTTACAAACGAAGAATATTTCTGCCAATGTTTGCGAGTACTCTCCGGTTGTTTTCACTGCTTCAATGGAATTTTTTGAGAAGATGCTTTCTATTGAGGCTGCGCAACATACTAAGAACCAAACCCTTCTGGTAATTGATGACAACTGGGACAGCAGAATTGAAACGGCCATGGCCATGGATAAAGGAACAAGAGATTCTATTCGAGAATATCTAGGTAGCGACTCATGCTCGGATGACCAACTTGCTTTTTATGTCAGATTGTTGTTTTCTGGAATTGGCAAGATTACTGATCCGTCTACAGTTTGCGAAATTTGGTCCAGAATGTTATCTCAATCTCCACCGCCGGTAGTGGCTGCGTTCGTTGACACTCTAAAACTCATCTTGCAGATGATAGAAGGAGAGAAACCAACAGTTCGCGAATCTGCCTCAAAAGCACTGGGTATCATTGGGACGTGTGATAGTGTCTCGATTAAAGAAATAGCCTCGATGCTTCAATCTATACCGTTCGATGATGATAAGGGTTTGAGTAATGAAAAAGTTCAGGGCCGCGTTTTAACTGCTTCTTATGTCCTCTCCAGAGTAACATTCAGGAATCGGCTAGGTGAGTTGCTACAGTTGGAGTCAACACTTGTCGATTCTATCATTGCCTCAATCACCAGAAAGCTACTTAATAGCTCTAACGCTGGTGTCAAAAATTCTTGCTGCGACGCATTTTATCAACTTTCCCTCGCATCGCTTGTCAAAAAAGATAATACGCTTGTGGATGAATTAGTTTCATTGTCGAAACAAAACAATGAAAAAGCAATACTTGCGTTAGGTGCATTAGCTGTTACGGATAAAGAACAGCAGAAATTATACGTTGATCATATCCTAGATATCTCAACTAGTAAACACATTGAATTCATGTTTTCAAGTGGAGAAGCCTTGACTTTGGCAGCGGCAAATTGGTCTTCCACAATTACCGACAGAGTATTGGATATTCAGGGAATTGAATTGAACATTTCCACGACCTATTCTACGGAACTTCTATCCTATACAGTAGAAAAGGTATTAGAAAGTTGCAGATCTACGAAACCTTCGCTGAGGAAGTTCTCTTGTCTGTGGTTGCTATCACTTATTCAGTATTGCGGAAGGCTACCTGAAGTGATGAGCCAATTGGAGAAAATACATTTGTTTTTCATGAAGTTCTTAGCAGAAAGAGATGACATTATTCAGGAGTCAGCATCCAGGGGTCTTGGTATTATTTACGAACTTGGCGATGAAGACTTAAAACGAGATCTAGTCAAGGGGTTAGTCCAGTCATTCACTTCAGAATCAAAAAATATTCAAGCAGGTACTGTTTCTGAAGATACAGAGTTGTTCGAACCAGGTATCCTAAATACCGGTGATGGCTCCTCTGTTTCCACCTATAAAGACATTTTAAATCTTGCAACCGAAGTAGGGGACCCTAGTTTGGTATACAAGTTTATGTCCTTATCTGCACACTCAGCGTTATGGGCTTCTAGAAGGGGTGCAGCTTTTGGGCTTGGAAGTATCCTTTCTAAGGCGAATTTAGATGAAATCTTTGAATCTAACTCGCGGATTTCATCATCATTGATCCCAAAGCTCTTTAGGTACAGATTTGATCCAAACAGCTCTGTTCAGCAGTCAATGCGTGATATTTGGGATGTTCTGATTAAAGACAAATCCGCTTCAATCAACAACAACTTCGATAATATTTTAAACGAATTATTAACCGGGATGGGAAACAGAGAATGGAGAGTTCGACAAGCGAGCTGTGGTGCTATGCAAGACTTATTACAAGGCCGGCCAATTGAGAAATACCAGTCGAGCTTGGAAGAAATTTGGCGGATGACATTCCGTGTACTTGACGATATCAAGGATAGCGTTAGAACTGCAGCTATGCAGCTCTGCCGAGGTCTAACCACGTCTTTAGTACGCCATGTCGATGTTGCATCCGGTGCTTCTGAAAAACGAGCAGACGAAATACTTCAGAAACTTATCCCGTTCTTGACCGGAAACTATGGTCTTCAGTCCGACGCTGAGGAAGTCCAATCGTTTTCTCTAAATACATTGTTGCAGCTTTGCAAAAAGGCAGGCAAAGCTCTGAAACCATATATACCTGCATTGTGCGAGGAGTTCATTGGGCTATTGTCTACCCTTGAACCTCAATCTATGAATTACCTTGCTCTGAATGCTGACAAGTATGGAATAACTAGTGATGATGTGGACGCCTCCAGAATGGCCAGTCTAAGGGGATCTCCGATGATGGATGCAGTAGAGCAAATGGTAGAATTGGTCGATGACAACATGATGAAGGATTTTGTAACTGGAATCCAAAGGATTGTGAAGAAATCAGTTGGATTGCCGTCAAAACTGGCTGCGAGCCGTGTTTTGGTTTCTTTAACGGTTAGGAAGCTTCAACAGACGACTCCATATTCTGACAAACTGCTTGCAGCTGCTAAATCGCAACTAACTAGTAACAATGAGACAGTTTGTCAGTCGTACGCCATCTCTGCCGGGTACATCTGCCGTATGGCATCTACAACACAGGTCTTAGATTATTCCAGGTACTTGCAGCAACTATACTTTGACACTGAAGAAGATAAGGATCGCAGAATTTCAGCAGTTGCTGTATCGGCTATTGCCAAGCACTCAGGGGACAAATTTGACTCGTTAGCGTCTGCATTCCTTCCTTTCATATACATTGCAAAGCACGATCTTGACTCAGGCACCAAAGAGAAGTTTGACCAAACATGGAATGACAATACAGGTGGTACGGGTGCTATAAAGTTACACATCAAAGAAATCATTGATATCGTGAACGCTCATTTGTCTAGCCAGAAATGGTCTGTGCGTCAGGTCTCCGCTCAGAGTATAGCTGACGCGTGCAACTTGATTGGAGACGACTCATCAGTTGCAACTAATCTTGACGACCTTTACGGCGTATTATTCCAAGCCTGTTCAGGTAGAAGTTGGAGCGGGAAAGAAAAAGTATTTGACGCACTTGTGTCGTTAGCTATTCGGACAAAGGACTCAGTCCTGAAAAATCAGGAGCTATTCTCTAAACTCAATAAAGTCATGACAGTGGAGGTAAAGAGAAAGAATAAAGACTACCAGCGTGAGGTGATACCCTCATTTGGTAGGTATTTGAAATCATACCCCCAGAATGAGTTATATAGTGTCCTGTTTGAGGTTTCTGAAAGGTATTTGAGCCCAGATAGTGAAGATGAAGATGAAGATGGTGATACCTCTATGTCCAATAACAATACCAATGGCGTCAATTCTTTAGAGTCAATGAGAAAGGAGGAGGACCGCAATAAGATATTAAAGGGTGTGCTCGGAAGCTATACCACGGAATGTTTGAAAGGCGAATCTGTTGACTCCAAAAGTGTTTTGAAGAAAATTGTGTACCTGATCACAGGAATTTTTTCCGATGCTGATGAGAGCACCGTGCCTTTGACGTGGAAGACGAAACTCACTGTAATAAATGGGTGCATTACTTTATGTGAAGCTTCCGGAAGTATCGCATCTGCTGAACAAGAAATAGAGTTGATGAAATTGTGGAAACTCGTGTTAGACAACTGTTCAAAAGATCTCAACCATGAAAGAATAAGAACAGACTCTGCCAAAGCGGCAAAATCACTTTTGGCTGTAGTTTCTGATACAAGCAAAAAAACAATTATGGAAAGCTTGGAAAGCTTGTACAATTGGGAAAAGTCTACGGTTGTTCAAGCTGAATTGAAACGGGTGATACATGAATAAGATTAAATATTAGATATTAGAAGTAATAAATTACCTTTTTCGTCGTACGTTGGAAGGTACAAACATTGTCCTAAAAACGTTAGTGTGGATCCATAATGAATTATACTGTGAGTGCTTACGAAGACTTCTTTCCTTTCTCTTTCCGCCCCATAGAAATAGGGGCACCAGATATTTCAAATCCATCCATTGTCATTTCAGCTTTTCCAACGTCCTAAAATATATACCGTTAGTAGTGTGATCAAACAAATAAACAAATTGTACCTACTGCAACAGAACCGAACTCTATCGACGCAGTTCCAGCTCTCGAATTGAGCCTCACAGACGAAACCGGGCCAACTTTAGACTCGAATATCTCTTTCAATTGTTCTTGGTTTACTGTGTCAACAATATTACTGACTTTCAGAACCTTTTCCGGATCTGAAAATGATTTCAATTCAGGTTTTGGCGGAGACTTTGATGCCAATGAAACATTTAGAATCCGGTCACCTAATTTTTCACCATCCAGAGACAAAGCATTCGATGCTTCCTCTTTGCTTGAAAAGGTAATAAATCCATATCCATCGTGCAATTTTTCATCTTTCTTCTGCTTGTTAGACAATGGCAAATGGATCTTGTGGATTGTTCCAAAACCTGAAAAAGCCCTTTCGACTTCCTTTTTTCCAATCGTCTTGAAGTCGATTCCCTTGACTATTAGCTCCCTTCCTTCAATAATAGGGTCATTTCTTTCTTTTTTCTTAGAAGGATCAGAGATTTTAACTACAAGGAGACCGTTGCTGTTCTTGAAAGGCTTTCCGTCCAAGTCTTCTACCGCCTTCAGAGCACTCTCTGCAGTCTCATATTGAATATAACAGAACCTCCTCTTATTGTTATATTTGAGAGATGGAAACCTTATGCCGAGTATTTTCCCATAGTGACCAAAATAGTCGGACAAAGATTCTTTGGTTTCAACCGGTGGAAAATTAGTGACCCAGACAGTAGTTGACTGGCCAGAAGATATGTTCAGTTCTGATCCCAAAAATGTTTTCTTATCCTTAGTCAGAGCAGCCAAGAAGCCAGAATTTTCGGAAAATTCCATAGAAGCAGAGTGGCCATCAGAAGAAATGTGTACAGAATTGATCTCACCACAATCAGCGAAAAAGTTCTGGATATCTTTTTCCGCTACCGAATCAGGAAGATTTGATATCACAATAGATTTATTTTCTCTATCCCTGGAGTTCGATTGATCGATCTTAGAGCTTTTTGATGGTTTCTGGTAGTCTTCATCTTTCTCAACTTCGTAATGTGATCTTTTTTTGTTAGTATCATCCTCAACTTCACCATTGGTCACAGTTTCGTGCGAGACCTGATTTTGTTCATCTTTTTGTTGCTGCAGACGCTTTTCGGCGACTTTTTTCAACTTGTGTCGGCCTTTGACTATAGAATGCTGAGTGGAATATGCAGTCCCATTGAGGTGTTCAAATTCGACTAGCGCTTGGGTGATACGTTCGGGTATATCAATATTATTTCTGGACATGGCAGTATTTATGACGTTTGAGGCCGACAAATAATCACCATGAATCTGTTCCCATTGAAACCATTTTATCCAAAATTCGCTTTTTTGGCCAAAGTACTTTCCGATTCGTTCCCATGTTTCCCTCGCAATATCCATGTTGTCTAACTTCGTGAGAATCTCGATAATTATAAGTTCAAGATCCATAGTTTTCGATTTCTGTTCTGCTTGTGAGAGTCGTCCGACGTAAGCCTCGCATTCTGAGATGACTTGCTGCTTATATTCATCGGCTGATTCCAGATTGAGGCGGTAGAGGTAACTCAACCAAGCTGTAGACACTGTTTTCCATTCCTCCAAGCCTTCACTGCTATTGAGGTATGGAATTCCCTTCAGTTGAGATGCTATATCTAACATTTCTTCGGGGTCAGATTGATGGACTTCGGATAGACGTATTTTGTGAGCCCATAAAACGCCTGACCAGGGACAAGCCTTCGTAGATCTATCAACAACAGCCTCAACTGTATCCTGTGTATAAAACTTGTCACATAGAAACAGGATATAGTCATCCCAGACCTCCACTACGAACGGATGGGCAAGTATAGTCCTTTCATATAGTGCTTTTACCATGTCGTTGTTTTGATATTTTTTGGGTCGTTTTTGTTCCCATTGGATGTATTCAGCGAAAAGCATTAATGACGGATCCTTTTTGATAGCCAGCTCCCATGGATCCCGGTAATCAACCGCTTTTTTGGTCTGTGCATAAATCTTATTCCCTGCTACCATTTCTTCTTCGTAATTATCGTTAAAGTAGGTCGTAATGAACGTTGAATAGTTTGAGAACGTATCTTCAATAGTAGAATGAGGGACTGCTAACCTCTGAAGATACATTTCTTTTATAAGTTTTGGGTTGTTGAGACTTCTAAGCTGAAAATCTAGAAAAATGTTCCAGACTCGGTGGCTATCGGGAATATAGTATGCTGTAGCTTCGACACCAGCCCCCAATTCACCTAATAGTTGCTCTTTTCTCAGAAATGTATATTCGCTTTCCGACACGCCTTTGTCATGAAGTTCAATTAGGAATTTGGCATACTTTTCCCATAAGTTCGCACTAGGACAATTCCGAACGGCCATTGACATTGTCTGCTGAATTTCGTTATAGTCTTTTCCACAGTCTAAGATATCATTAATCCAATCAGTCCACATATCTATAAATAAAACGGTTATTAGTACCTGGTTATAGAAATTCAGATTGATCCTTACCTTCAGTCAAGGCGACAACGTCCGCCATTGTCGTTCGCTCATTGAGCAACAGGTCTTCTAGGCCAGGAGACGCTTTCAGTTTGTCGATGAACGCTTTGTGGTTTTCAAATGAATATAAATTGCTCTCCACTTCGTGGAAATATTTGTCGATTGACGTTCCTCCATCGTTCGTTGCCATTGTGGTAGATAACGGTTTGAATAAGATGCAGGTGATGCGAAATACGGATTTATTGAAGTGCGTCGGGCCGTTGGGACAAACGGCAAAAAAAAAAAAAAAGGTCGGCTTATCGATAGTGAAATTTTTTTTTTTTTTTTTTTTTTTTTTTTTTTTTTTTTTACGAGGTAGTTATTTCAAAAATGAATGCATCTGAATACCTCAAATCCTATGGTTGGAAGCATGGAGAAGCATTACAACAAGGTGGATTAAGGAAGCCCATACTTGTTAAGCATAAAAAAGATACACGTGGTTTAGGGCACGACAGTGGACTGCATGAAGCTTGGTGGGAACGAGTATTTGACGGCCAGCTCAAAGGATTAGACGTTAATACAACCAAGGACTCGGATGGCGGTGTTCAATTTCACCAGCGCGAAGTGAAACCAAGTGGAGTAAGCCGACATTTATCTCCTCTTTATCAAATGTTTGTGAGCGGAGGAGTGTTGGAAGGAACTATAGATCAGCTGAAAAAGCAGCAAGACGAGCTGAAGAAAGAAGTAGAAAAAGATAAGAGAGCGAACTCCAAAAAAAGCAAAAGCGGCTCTAAAAGTTCCGGTAAGAAGCGGAAAAAGGTCGATGACAATGATGATGATGATGAAGGACGAAAGAAAAAGGAGAAGAAACGTGAAAAGAAGGAGAAAAAGAAGTCCAAATCCGTTACTCCGATCACCAATAGTCCCGAAGAGGATTGGATCAGAAAACTTGTCCAAAATGTGGACCAAAAGGTTGTTGCCTGATACAATACTAACATTGAACACGCCCAAGTGAAAGTTGCATAAATACGTGTATAATGATTTAATGACCGCTAGACAAATACTTCATTGCTGATTGAGGTGTGTGGTAAGTGCATAGTTGAAGTTAAGTTAACTTCCTGGGATGCAGTTTAGTAACATTCCGAAACTTCATGCACCTGCAATACAGTTTATATATAAGCAAAGCATAATATACGCTACAATATAGAACTCAAAAGCGAATGTGTCTATGTGAACCATCTTATCAGGTCATTTGATTAAAGCTTAGTTCGTTTCA
>JAJLUR010000011.1:79183-108118 GCA_030674225.1 Blastobotrys terrestris | reverse complement strand
ATGCATGTACTCTATACTTGGGAGGTAAACAAAAAAAATAAAAAAATAAAATAGAAGCCGCAGTGGAGGAGAGTACTACAGGATTGACATTTTAGTATGGTGTGTGGTGGTGGTGGTGGTGGGGTGGTGAGTGAAGGGCGAAGGAGAGGCAAAAAAAAATATATAGGCGCAATCGAGGCGCGACCCACCGACCGCCTTGTGAATTTCGCTATCGATCACAAACACACCCACACACACACATTAGTCGCCTCTCTCCCCACAGGAAAAAAACAAACGAACGAACGAACAACAAACAAACTAATGTCCAGTGGTAGCAGCAGTAGTGAAGGAAACAAACCTTCTGCTCCAGGTATTCAATCTCTTGTTAGGGTAAGTAAGGGGAAATTTGACAGCTGAAACAAAAAAAAATTAAAGATATGGCCACTAACATATATGTCCGTTTTAATAGACTGTCCAATTTGCGTGGTTTGTTGGTAAGTATACTACCATTCTATTGTGAAAAAGTCAAGAGACCAAACTAACGTTATTTAAATAGGCCATGTGATGGCATTAGCTGGAGCCATTTTCTATACCCTCTTCTCTTTTAAGGTCTTCCGCGCACCAAGATTCCCTATTTTCTGGTACAAAGAAGCCTATGTGGCCATCATCTTTACCTTTGCTATTATTCTCAACAAGACATACCGAAGCAAGTCCGTCAATCCCGTCGATATCTTGCGAGATGATAACATCCATTACATGATAATTGCCGTTCTTTGGCTCTTTTCAAAGCCATATTTTGGTACTTTGCCTCCCTTCATTGTCTTCTCCTTGTTCCATGTTTTGACCTATTTGAGGTCATTTCTGCTTCCTGCCCTGGGTCACGGCGCCCAATCTCCAATCTCTACTCAAATTGGTACGTTTGTCAACTCATACAACGATACTTTTATGATGTTGGCCGCCCATGCAGAGCTCTTCTTGTTTTTGAGAGTCATGCTCTTTGCTTTGACGTTCAGAAAGGGTACTCTAATTCCTTTTATTGTCTATTTCTTTTTCATCAAGCTTCGATATGACAATTCGATGTTCACCCGTTCTGTTCTCAAGACCTATGAAGTTAGGATTGACGGTCTCGTGGGAAACCCAAATTGCCCGTTTGCTGTTAAGAATGCTTGGACTACTTTTAAGCGAACCTTGTCCAATTCTCTTGGCGCCCCTCTTATTGGCGTTGCTCCGCAAAAGTCTCAGTAAGAGAGCAGAACAACAAAAAGAGAGAGAAAAAAAATAAAATAAAATAAGAAAAGAGAGAGGAGACAGGAAAAAGAAGCAATCATTCTTGATGTTAGCCAGTAATTGCCTGTATGTACCATATGTGGCTCCCACCCGGACATTTTTTTCTGGAAACTGGCATCTATAGTGAATGAATATTTTATTGGTAACAAAGTCAACCATGTAATATATATGACCCGAAGTTGCTAAATGCGTATTTGCTGCGTAAGACAATGTTGACTCTGCATTGAAATTTTTCAGTACGAACGTACAGATAAACTATTTAGATGCATCTGTTCACATGTGCATATACATGTGCACATAGCCAAAATAACACTACTAGTAGTTACTCCAGCTATTTTTGTTACAGAGTCGTTTTTGTTATATTTGCTCACAGCCCAACTTTAAAAATGCACGGCTGAAATTTATAGGGTTAGGTTACGATTCCCAGGAGAAACTTTCAAGAAGGGGATTCAATTATGCAAGCAGAGCTGATTTTTCATTCATTCACAATCAAAAAAGGCAACAGGGGCTCCGACCCACAACCAGTAAATAATAAAAATGGTAAGGTTTGATAGGATTTTCTTTTTGCTGTTTTTTCGCCCTATCCAGATTGAACTATACAATGATGAGGTTCATAAAAAAGAGTAGAAACTTTGGGATTTTATGATTATGAAATCTCCATTCTATCTGCGCTATGACTAAATCAAAAGCTAATCTTCTCACTGAGTACCAAAGTTCAACGGAATATAAACATGGGGTAAATTATGTCCTGATGATCTAACACATTGGCAATTGTAGCTAGGGCGATGCGGGTATGCTCGGCTGTTAACGAGAAACTGTTGTCCTCCTTTTCGACACTATTCAAGTTCATTCAAGAATAAAAAGAGCATGCTAACTGCAGAGGATGAGCAAGCGGATTTTGCCAATAGAAAACAGGCATTGTTCTCTCAAAACACAAATATATATCCTCTTTTAGGGGACGTTACGCCCCAAAATGTACCTACCAGTAGAGTCAAAGAATTTTGTCGCACTTATGGTCACATTCAACATTCCAAGGATCCATTATATTCTACCCCGGTTACTGTACGAGGCCGAATAAAGACAATAAGAAAATCCGGCAAAGGGCTCATATTTTTGGATATTGTACAGGACCTGACAAAACTTCAGGTTGTTGTCAACAGGAAACGATTAGAAAATGGTACAGACTTTATTTCTGACCATACACTATTTAGGCGGGGCGACCATATCTCTGCCACCGGCTACCCGTGGAGGACAAAAAGCGGCGAATTGTCGTTGCTTGCGGACCGTAGCTTGCAGCTATTGTCGCCATGTCTACATCCATTACCTACTAATTTGAAAGATACAACCACCCGGAACCACAACAGAGTCGTAGATTTGGCTGTTAATGAAGCTGCTCGAAGCGTAGTTCTCGCGAGAAGCACGATTATTGCGTTCATCAGACAATTTCTCCAAAATAAAGATTTCATTGAAGTTCAGACGCCGATGATTTCGACTCATGTGGGAGGGGCGGCAGCTGACCCGTTCATCACTCAATCCAAGGCCCTGAGCAATGACGATAGATCCGTCGAGCTTGCATTTCGAATTGCACCTGAACTCTGGCTCAAGAGATTGGTGGTTTCCGGCTTCGACAAGGTCTTTGAACTCGGTCAATGCTTTAGAAACGAAGGAATTGATGCTACGCATAATCCAGAATTCACAACTTGTGAGTTTTACCAATCCCATGCAACCTTGGAGGAGTTGATCAATCTGACACAGACACTCTTTAGAGGGATAATTGCACAAGTCAAATCAAAACATCCCGAATACAATGAACGATTGACGCAACTGGAAGAAGTGTTTAAACCAGAATTCAAGCAGATTGACTTCGTCGAAGGAATACAGCAAAAATCTGGTGTCCAGTTACCCAAAGATTTGGAAAAAAGAGAAGACGTTATAGCATATTTTCAACAATTGTCTCTTGCGATTCCAGAGGGAGCAGACACTGCCAAATTGCTGGATAAACTAGCGGAAATTTACATCGAGCCGGAATGTGACGGTCCGACTTTTATCATCAATCACCCGAGGGTAATGGCTCCCCTGGCCAAATCCAGTATCGTTGTTGACTCGCTGGGCGTCAAGCGTCATATTTCTCGACGATTTGAGCTGTTCATTCAGCAAAGGGAGTTTGTGAATGCATACGAGGAGGAGAACTCGCCAGTTGCTCAGCGGGCCAATTTCTGCCAGCAATCAGGCGATGTTTTAGATGAAGGCTTTGTCAGTGCTCTTGAATGGGGGCTGCCTCCAACAGGTGGCTGGGGCATGGGTGTAGACCGATTGTGCATGTTGTTGACGGGCTCAACCCGGATTGACCAAGTCTTGCCGTTTGGCGGCGTAAAGACTGTTAATTATCAATAGACTTTTTTTTTTTTTTTTTTGAAAGAAGTTAGTATCTGTTTCTCCTATTAATCCTTAACAATTGACAGCTGCAGTGCTGATATTTGATATTTCTAGCAGTTCAGTGTAGGTGATCGACACCGATATCGATATCACCCAAATCGGCGCGATTTAAAAAAATTGAAAAATATAACTCACTTCGACGCGTTGAGTAAGGACAATGACCACTACTGAAGACGTTACAGACGCAATAGAAGAGGAGGCTGTTGACGGACAAGAGGAAGAAATTACAGTCGAATTCATGCCTCCGAGTTTGCCTGGGGACGATCATGCCGACGTTCACGAGAGTTCTACGTATTTGACTGAGATCCCAAAGAACGTTGCGGTGGATTTGCAAAAACCGTGTATCTTGGGTGTAGACGAAGCAGGGCGAGGCCCAGTTTTAGGCCCAATGGTGTATGCTCTGAGTTATTGTACCAAGGAATTTGAACCAGAGCTTAAAACGGTTGGATTCGCAGACTCAAAAGTATTGAGCGCAAAGTCTCGTTCAGAATACTTAAGGCGGATATGTACTGAAGAAAAGCTGAAAGATAACATCGGATGGGCCACCTGCATTATGACGGCCAGAGACGTTGGCAGTGGCATGCTGAAACCGGAGGCATATGGCGCTTACAACTTGAACGCACAAGCTCACGACACCACCATGGAGCTGATTGATAAAGTGTTAAAACAAGGTGTGAAGGTGACTGAAGTATACGTCGACACTGTAGGTCCGCCAATCAAGTATCAAGACAAGCTTTCTCAGCGGTTCCCCGGAATCAAGGTTACGGTAGCGAAAAAGGCGGATTCGATCTATCCAATTGTAAGTGCAGCTTCGATTTGTGCTAAAGTGACTAGGGATGCATCCTTAGTAACGAATGATCCCAGTGGAGGTACGTGGGGTAGTGGGTATCCGGCAGATCCGCGGACGAGTAGCTGGCTGAAGTCGAATATCGATCCCGTGTTTGGCTGGGGGCCAATGGTGAGATATTCCTGGAATACCAGTCGAGATCTATTGGATGGTTGTAAGGACAGGGTCCCAATAGAATGGACGGACGACTTGATCAAAAAGAACCAAAAGATTTCACGCTTTTTCAACCAGGGTGCTGACGAGCACAAACAAGAAGAACAGAACCCTTACAATTTGGTTTCTACACGATGGTATGGGACTTCTGTCAATTTTATTTAATAATCTTTTTATTTATACACGATCCCAGCTATAGTGATATGGGAATTTATGTTATAGATGTCCATCTAAGGCTTTTTTTCGTTTTCCGTTTTTTTTTTTTTTTTTTTTTTTTTTTTTTTGTCATTCCACCACTTGCAGTTGGTTACAGGGGGCTGGCTCATCATACAACCGTCCGGATGAGGCCGCAGTCTGCCGTTCTCACAGTGGGGGTAGGAGCTAGAGGGCTGGCTGAAAAATCAGACTTCTGTAGATACACAATAAATTATATTAAACAGCCCAAAACACACTATATCTACATAAAAAAATAAAAATAAGAATCCATGCACTCAGAATCAACAAAGTAACTACGCTTTCCGTCGTTTTTGTTGAGTAAAACGGCCCACCACTGCTGGCACACCTTACCCTGAGGTGCCCCCATTTCCCGGGTAAACTGCTGGGACACGGTTAGAGTCGGAGATGGCCCCGGCCCGCCAGCTTTTTGGTTGCAAAAATCCCAACATACCAACAAGATAGGTGAGTGTCTCCGAAGAGGATCCTTTTTTTCTTTTTATTTTTTTTCAAGCGCCTTTTTTTCTTGTCAGCTCTATTCACCTCACCAGCGTCGTTTAATTAGAAGGAAAGAGAATGTCCGTTGCTTTGCTTGCTCAAAGAGTGACTGCCACTCGCACCGTCCTCAGATCTCTTCCAAGGTAAGTTCGGAAAAATATTTATGGTACTTGCTGGATATGTAAATCGTCGTGGTCGGTTGTTGCAATTGGAGATGTCAGGGTGAAAGGTAACGGCTTCTACGGGGCAATTCAATAAGAACCAGCTCTATCTGTCTGTGACTAGAAAATTGAGCCTAGATGTTCCTGCCGTGTTGTTATGCTCTTGCTCTTGTTGTTGTTGTTGTTGGAGATCAGCAATGATTCGAGAACATTTAAACAGCATGAATCGGAGTCGAGCCCTCTATCGCCAGAAAGTTGTCTTTGGTCCCGATTCACAACCGGTACGCATGCTTCCTTACAATCCCCTCACACCTCATCCCTGTAACTTCGAACTCCTGTTGTTCGGATTAATCCGATCCGATAAGTACTAACACCGATGATGTCCACTCTTTTCCAGCCTATCATCGTTAGATCGTACTAACTGAATTTGTAGATGTGCCACCCGACTCTCTGCAGCTCAAGTTGCCCGATTGTACTCTTCAAAGTCATTTCCTCCGCACACGGTGATTGACATGCCCGCCTTGTCTCCTACAATGACCCAAGGTAACATCGGAACTTGGCACAAGGCTGCTGGCGACAAGCTCTCGCCAGGTGAATCCATCGCAGAAATCGAAACCGATAAGGCCTCAATGGACTTTGAATTCCAAGAAGAAGGTTATCTCGCCAAGATTCTTATGGACTCAGGTTCCAAGGATGTCCCAGTGGGTAAGCCAATTGCCGTCTATGTCGAAGAGGCCGACGAAGTTGAAGCCTTCAAGGACTTCACCATTGATGACGCCGCTCCAATTAAAGGCTCTCCAGCTGACACATCCTCTGAAAAGCCAAAGGAATCCGAAGAGCCAAAACAAGAAGAATCCGCTCCTTCTTCATCTGCACCAGAGGCCTCCTCCGAGTCAAAGCCGGAACCATCTGTTGGTGACCGAATCAAGGCTTCTCCGATTGCCAAGATGATTGCTCTTGAACAAGGAATTCCTCTTAAGGATGTTAAGGGCTCCGGTCCGGGCGGCAGAATTATCAAGCGTGATGTCGAAAACTATAAGCCAGCTGCTGCAGGTGCTGCTGCTGGTGCTACTTCGGCTCCTGCCCCAGCTCCAGCTGCAGGTGCCTCATACGAAGATATCCCAGTGTCTGCCATGAGAAAGACCATTGCTCAAAGACTCACTGAATCCAAGAGCATCAACCCAGACTACATTGTCTCCTCTACTGTCTCTGTTAGCAAGTTGCAGAAACTCCGGGCTTCTCTCAATGCTGTCGCTGAAGACAAATACAAGATCTCTGTCAACGACATTCTTATCAAGGCCATGGCCATTGCTAACAAGAAGGTTCCACAAGTCAACTCTGCTTGGCTCGAAAAGGAAGGCGTCATCCGTCAATACAACAATGTTGACGTTTCTATTGCCGTTGCTACTCCAACCGGCCTCATCACCCCAGTTCTCCGAAACGCCGACGCTAAGGGCCTTGCTCAAATTTCTAACGAAGCTAAAGCTCTTGGTAAGAAGGCTAGAGACGGCAAGCTCGCCCCAGAAGAATATCAAGGTGGTACCGTCACAATTTCCAACATGGGCATGAACCACGCTGTTTCCCAATTCACCGCCATCATTAACCCACCACAAAGTGCCATTTTGGCTGTCGGTACCGTCGAAAGACGTGCTGTTGAAGATCCAGAATCCGAATCTGGTATTGCCTTTGATGATGTCATGAACGTTACTGCCTCCTTCGACCACAAGACTGTCGATGGTGCTGTTGGTGGTGAATGGATCAAGGCTCTTAAGAAGGTCATTGAAAACCCATTGGAATTGATGTTGTAAATTAATTGTTCCTTGAGTTCTATATAATTAGATAAATTTTTATTCTACACATATTCTCCCCGCGGTCTGCTCCGTAGCGCTTCCCATTTAGGAATATCTCGATGTAGTCTAATGTTTAATGTTACCCGGCGCATGTGTGATGTTTCGATGCATTTCGCGACGCGTAGTGATAGTAAGTAATAACTTCTCGGTGTGTCTTTTTGAACATCTGTAAGCTTCGTGGAAGCAGAATATATCATCCCAAACAATCTAATGGTAAGAAGCATTTTGAGAGGTGACTAATCTATTTTTTGTTTGACAAAAATAAAATGATTATAATAATGGAACGTAAAAAGCCCAATGTCTAACGGTACTTGTTTTATAGGACTTCGAAGGCATAGAAGACGTTGACGGAGTAAGGTTCTCACTAAACATTCTCCCATCAACGGTGCACCAAGCTGCAAAGGCTGTGTCTCCAATTGGATGTCTTTATCAACCTTTACGGAGAGAACCTGGCGATGTACCAATTGTGCAGTATGAGCCTATAATATGCAGGAACCCTAATTGTCGAGGTATTCTGAATCCGTATTCCATGCTCGATATTAACGCCAAAATGTGGAGTTGTCGATTATGTTTTCATAGAAACCCATTACCGCCTCATTATCAATCCATCACTGCTGAGTCTTTACCGGTAGAATTGCAACCATCTAGTACTACGATCGAATATGTCCTGGGTCGTTCAAGTCCAACACCTCCGGTATTTTTATGGGTCGTGGACACATGTCAAGATTCTGAAAGCTTTCAGGCCTTGAAAGATTCTTTACTGGTTTCCTTGAGTTTATTACCCGAAAATGCTCTGATTGGACTAATTGCATTTGGCACAGTGGTAAATGTGTACGAATTGGCCTCGTCCAACACTGAAATGACCAAAAGCGTTGTTTTTAACGGCTCAAAGGAATATGGAAATGCCCAGGTCCTTCATAGTCTCGGGCTCAAGGAGCACAGCAAAAGTGGGGGAAATTATCTTGTACCAATCCAGGAAGCCGAGTTTCAGCTTACTAACATCCTTGAACAACTCCAGCAAGACTCATTTGCCGTCAAAAATGGCTCAAGAAACAGAAGAGCTACAGGTGTAGCCTTGAATGTTGCAATTAACTTAGTTGAGTCAGGCACCACTAGTCCAAATGCACCAGTACGGGTAATGGTCTTCGGAGGCGGTCCTTGTACGACTGGACCTGGGCTCATCGTCGACCCATTACTGAAAGATGCTCTTCGTTCTCATCACGATATAGACAACGAAACTGCAAAACATTACAAAAAGGCAGAAAAATATTATCAATCGCTTAGCACGCGATACTCAAAGGCAGGGTGTGCAGTAGACATATTCGCGGGATGCTATGATCAAATCGGTTTGTCTGAGATGCGGTCTTTACCCATGACAACAGGAGGTGTTATGGTCTTGACTGATTCATTTGCGACGTCGATCTTTAAGCAATCACTGATGAGACTGTTTAAGCAATCAGCGGATGGATTTCTAGATATGGGGTTCAATGCAAACTTTGAGGTTAAAGTTTCTCGAGAATTAAAAGTTGCTGGATTAATTGGCCACGGTAGTAGCCTAGCCAACAGCAAAAATAATACTCAAATTGCTGAAACTGAGATCGGAATTGGTGGGACAACGGCTTGGAAAATACCAGCTATTTCTTCTTCTACTACCTTGAACCTTTTTTTTGATATTGCCAATAAGGTACTACCACAGGGTCAGGAGCAGCAAAATCAGGCTATTATTCAATTCATCACTCATTATACCCATCCGTCAGGATCATACAGGCTGCGAGTGACCACTGTGGCAAGAAATCTCCTGAATCCTGGTAACGAATTAGCTTTTTCTCAGTCTTTTGATCAAGAAGCCGCCCTAGCGATTATTGCTCGACTGGCAATCCACAAGGCTGAAAGTGGATTACCTTTGGCTGATGTTACAAGATGGATTGATGGCTTACTTATTCGGCTGTGTCTTAGATTTGCCGAATTTGTGCGTGATGACCGTACATCATTCCGACTACCGCCGCAATTCTCTCTACTCCCTCAGTTTGTGTATCATTTGAGAAGGTCGCAATTCCTCCAAGTATTTAACAATTCGCCTGATGAAACGGCGTATTATCATCATGTCTTCAATCACGAAGATACAACTAATTGTCTCATCATGGTCCAGCCTACGCTTACTGCATACGAGTTGGATAAAGACGAACCAGAGCCAGTTCTATTGGATGCTCTTTCAGTGACACCAGAAAGAGTGCTTTTACTGGACACCTTCTTCCACATTCTTATTTATCACGGTGAAACAATTGCGGCTTGGAGAAAAGCAGGCTATCAGGATCAACCGGACTATGCAAATCTCAAAACTTTACTAGAGCGACCCAGGGCTGATGCAGCGGAGATATTGGTGGAAAGATTCCCTCTTCCACGATTTATTGATACCGAAGCAAAAGGCTCGCAGTCGCGGTTCTTGTTTTCACGTCTCAATCCTTCCAGAGGTTCTCATGGGGCATTGGATGGACTATCTGGTGCTTCGGATGGCTTAATCTTGACCGACGACGTGTCTCTACAAGACTTTATGGATTATTTAATCAAGCTTTGCGTGTCTTCAAAGGAATCAAAGCCTTATTTAAGTAAATAGACCTAAAAAAAAATAGTATCTCCCCCTGAGTTGGGTTAGGGTTGGAGATTGAAAAGTTGTAAAAAAAAATAATAGACCTCAAACAAACTGCTCACAAACACAGATTCAGAAAAGGCAGTTTCGACGCCAACATGAAAAGAGCACTAATAAATCTGCCAGCCCGAAGTATTCGGTTGTATAGCAGTAATGCAGCCAGTCCGACCGGTGGACTGAAACGACCTCAATATGATTTCAAATTGCTTCGGAAAAATGCGCAGATATTTCAAGACAGTTTAGAGAAGCGTGAAATGACCCTGCCAGAAGGTGTCACTAGCGTGCCAGAATTGATGAAGGATTATGAAAAACTCATATATGCGAGGAAACAAAGAGATAAGCTGTTGCATGAACGTAATCAGCTCCAAAAGCAGATCAAAACTAACCCGGATGCAAAGGGAAGACTGAAAGAATTAAAAGGGGAGATCAAAGAGCATGTGTATAACATTGATTCACTGGAAGAACCAGTGATGAACGCTATTGAGTCAATTCCCAATCTTATATGCCCAAGTTCGCATCAATTGAGTGGTATCCAAGAGGTGGATCGGCTCAACCCACATCAGTATATTCCGGCAGATCCCAAACGAGACCACGTTAGAATTGCTCGGAATATGGGGGGAGTGGTTGATTTTGTCAAGGCGGCAAAAGTGAGTGGTAGCTCATGGTATTATTTATTAGAAAAGGGGGCTCTTATGGAAATGGCCCTGACCCAATATGCCATTTCCAAAGCTAGGAAGAAAGGCTGGCAAATGGTAATTCCGCCGGCTGCTGTCCGTTCGTCGGTGGCGTCAGCCTGTGGCTTCAAACCACGCGATCAGAATGGCGAGCAGCAAACATATCCCGTTGGCGATAATCTCTGTCTTGCTGGAACGGCTGAAATCCCCCTAGCTGGACTTGGCGTAAACTCTAAACTTTCCGAAATTCCACTTGACCCAGATACAGATGGCAATATCAGAGCCCTAGGGCTTTCCCGAGCTTATCGTGCAGAAGCTGGCGCGCGAGGACGGGACACCAAGGGCCTGTATAGGGTACACGAGTTCACCAAGGTCGAGTTGTTTGCATGGACCTCGAGTGACAGTTCGGACCAGCTTTTAGCTGAGATTGTTGCGCTCCAAAAGGAGATTATCGGTGATTTGGGCCTATGTGCTAGAGTGCTCAACATGCCACCTAACGAGCTCGGAGCACCTGCATACCAGAAGTACGACATTGAGGCGTGGATGCCCGGTCGCGGTGACTGGGGTGAGGTATCCTCTGCGTCCAACTGTCTGGATTTCCAATCAAGACGCTTACACACCAAAAACGATGACGGTTCGTTCAGCCACACCCTCAATGGCACCGCAATGGCAGTTCCACGGGTAATGATCGCCCTGATCGAGAACTTCTATTCACCGGAAACAGGCAAGATCGCCATCCCGCCTCAACTCCAACCTTTCCTTGGCGGAATGGACGTTCTGTAACTCGCCAGGTAAACCCATTCGGACGGAAACGAAGCCATCCTAGCCGGGACCTGTATATATACATATAGACAACGCACTCACCTGTTGACTTCTAGTCGCCATATACCATGAATCAGTAATGTGATAATATAAGCTGCTTGTATGCATCTGAATAGACACCAGAGGGTGGATACCAATTTCCCCGGGGGTGACCTTCTCAATGCATGCGCATAAGATAAAAAAAAAAGTTTTAGGGCCAACAGTGCTAATTTCTTCGCTTCTTTTTAAAAGGAGGAATTAGAGACGAAAAATCCTGCTGGTGGCCATTGTAGGGGTATGCGGAAGCGGTCCAATTATACTGACTGGCATGATCAAGATGATAGGCACAAGTTTCCACAAACAGCGAAATCTCTGTTGTTTCAGGGACACTTCTGCTATGACCTTGCTTTCTAGTAATGGCATCAGTCAGTGTACCTTCTGCTTGCAGTAGTCTACTTTTTAACAGAAAAACACCGATCCGTGAAAACGTGCGTTTTACTAATGAATCAATTCCTCCAAATTGGAGTTGCGAACTTACAAAGGTTCCTGAACTTAAATCTGGGCGTACCACTACTCATTGTACTGAGCTGAGCAAATAGAGCGGTAGTTCCATGCAGCGCGAAAAGTTATCTAGGTTGAAACCCAGATAAGGCGTAATTTGCTGTCCCTTTCGGTTGGATACAACTGCCAAAAAAAGGGAAATGGCAGCACAGTCCCACTTTAAAATTTCTAATTGTTGTACGCACTTTCGTGGTGATAATAGTAGATATAGCTACGCCATATACGACGGTGAACGACCACAGAGCCTATTTGAAACAGGCCAATCACCTCTCATGACTCGTTGACACTATACACGAGATGAATTTGGACATTACCAGTGATAACGGTGTTTATCTGGGACGCAATAGAATGCAACGGCGGTCATGCCCGGAGCGATTCGACACTGTTCGTTTAGCCTATTGCTTTTGCTTCTTTTGTAGAAAGAGAAGGCCGCCCGCAGGGCAATTGCCTTTTTTTTTTTTTTTTTTGTTGACAGTATACACGAGATGAATTTGGACACACTCCTCGTTTATCCTTTTGCTTTTGCTTCTTTTCTAGAAAAGAAGGCCGCCCGCAGGGCAATTGCCTTTTTTTTTTTTTTTTGCTGACGCTATACACGAGATGAATTTGGACATTACCAGTGATAACGATGTTTCTCTGGGACACAATAGAATGCAACGGCGGTCATTCCCGGGGCGATTCAACACTGCCCGTTTAGCCTATTGCTTTTGCTTCTTTTCTAGAAAAGAAGGCCGCCCGCAGGGCAATTGCTTTTTTTTTTTTTTTTTTTAACTTGATCTATATATTCACTCTGTTGTAACAATTGGCAACGAGCCACAGCACCACGGAGCGCATTGTTTCCGTATGACTGCATATAAAGCGTTCACATAGTACATACATGCAGTCTAAGTATATCGCCCTGCGGTTGCCTAGACACACAAAAAGCCCTGGAAATTCTTCGTAGAACCACGTGACCGATCCCCGGGATCGGGCTGCGGGCTGGGGCCCAATAATACGGCCTCGCAGACACGGCTACTTTTATTTTTTTGTTGTTGTTGTTTTTTCACGGCATCACGTGCCCTCGCAGCGCTACACACACCTATTTTTTTTTTCTTTCTTTCTTTTGGCCCCACGGAAGCCGCCTGAGGCCTGACGACACGCAGCGAGCGTGCGTGTACGGACCCCCTGCCGAGCGAATCAGCAGCGTTCTTATATATTCAAGGTTAAGCGCTGAACATGCGGCGGAGTTCCTATTTGGGCAAGATCGCGCACGGCGTATGGACTGAATTACCGGATGGCTGGGCGGGGTCTCAGCGCCCACAGACACTGTTGCTGCTTGCTCGCCAGCAAGAAGGGAAGGTCCCTTGACAAGATTGACCCGGTGCATTCAGGGGCCATTGTGGCGGTTCAGACGCAAGGTCAGGACAGAGTTGCACTGCTGCACATGCATGCGGCCAAATCGGTGGCGATCCGGCATTGCACAATACTAGCTAAGGGGAGGGGCGGGAGATGTGGTCCCGGTAAGAAACAAAAAATAAAAAAGAAAAAAAAAAGAAAGTGTAAAACGATGGCTGGAAGGGGTGTGTAATATAGTGCGCAGTCTTGGAGGATCTACTTCCTGTTTAAGGGGCGCAGTATTTGAGTTACTCGGCCGCACACGGCAGCACATCGTCGACTGAGGGGGTTTTCTTTGTGGTGCCTGATGTGCATGCTGAAGGCGCGGTTACATGTTTTAGATGATAATCGCAGCCAAAACAAGGGAGCTGAAAACAAATCTTAATAAGGCACCAAAAAGCTACCACACCCTCATATATACCGGAGGTATTTTTTTTTTTTTTTTTTTGTTATCCTCCCTTCTCCTCGGTGTGTATATGTGCTGATATATATATATACATACACTGGATTTTTTGCGCCACGTCCTGTAATATTAATACGCACACCCACACTCGTTCTTTCGCTCTTTTTCTTCACCCATCAGGATGTCCTGGATAAAGCGCAAGAAGCCCAGCCTGCGCAGCGAGCAGAAGAAGACGGCAAAGCGGAAGGAGGAGGAGATGATGAAGCTGGATGAGGAGGACGATGTGGTTCTGTCCTACGAGGAGGAGATGACGTTGCGCCATGCCTCCCAGCTGCCCCATGTCTCCCAAAACTACTCTCCTGTCAACCCCTGCGTGAACAAGAAGATGAGCACGGTCACGCCAACTGGGACTCTGTCCATAGAGTCCATGTTGCATCAGCCTCCGCAGCAGCAACAGGGTTCTTCGTCCAACGATGGCAACAACAGTCCTCCCCGAAAGGGCATAATTAAGCGGCTGTCTCGATTGAGCTTCATTGGGAGCAACTCCGGTGCTCCGTCAAAGGGCGCTGGTGGCTCGTCTTCATCATCCTCGCAGCAAAGTGTAACATCATCATCATCTCCGGTCGATACAAAGCAACAGCAGCCGCCGTCCAACAGCACGCAGCCCATGAGATCGTCCAGCTTCACTGACGCCGCCCCGCCATTGTCCCCGCCGCAATCTCTGCGCAAAAACTCGTCGCCGTCATCGTCCTCTCTGATCTTCGAGCGTTCGGTGCAAGACTTCCACACCAAAGAAGACAAGAACCCGCATTGTCACAACGATGACTACATTGCACCGGTTCTGGAGTCCGCCACTAGTGCCATCACAGACCACAGCGTCTCCCCAGACCAGGTCGACGTGGTCTCCCTCTCAAAGCACGACCCCAACGCCACAACCGCCCTTCCTCCGTCGCCATCCCTATCCAACGCCTCTAATAACAACTCGGACAGATATGTCCTCTCCTTCTGCTCGTTTGCCGACATAGTGCAATCTGAGGCGTCCGAAAAGTCGCTTTCGCCTCCGATGCCCGGCTCGCCCAAGCTCAACTCCATCGCCTCGTCTCCGCGGCCCGAGGACGACTCTGAGGTCATGGTGAAGTCCATGTCCGAGACCCTACGAAGAAACACCGGGGAATCCATCACCACGCATTGAAAGTGTTGTGTTGTTTTTTTTTTTAATCTATATGTAGTCGTCTAATATTTATTCAATCGGTCTCAATAATATTAATTGTCAGCCATCTTTTTTGTTCTTTTTGTGACTGCTATATATGCAAATATGCTCGTGCATAATCACTGGCTCACACTACAAATAATCCTTCTTATTCGCAGTTCTGACAAACCCTCTGTACTTCCATTCAGTGTCGGCATCCTTGTTGTCCACCGTCCCAAGCTTGAGCTCGTACAGCTTCATCTCGAACCGGGGACCAACCTCGGCCAACTCAACGCCGTCCCGGGTCTTGACATACACATGCTGTCGAACGGTAATGAAGTCTCCGCTATTTCGGAATGTAATCACCCTGCTCGAGTCTTTCTTCACCCCCGGCGGGAAAAGATGCTTGAGGATCTGGACGACCCGCTTGCCCAGAGGAGATGTGAAGTTGTCAAAAATTAAGTGTGGATAAGCTTCGGATTGGTTTCCAACGTTCGGAATGTCATGACGCAGAAGCACATTGTGGAGAGAGAAGGATGCAGTAGGTCCATGTGGGAAATGGCTGATAGTGAGCGACTTTGGCACGCCTCGATGTTCGTTCAGTAAAATCAGGTCTGTCGTCCCGGCTGATTGGCAGGACGAGACTAAAGTAGGAAGAATAGTGCCACCTCTGTTCAATCGAATCGACGTGGGGAATAATAGTCGGATTTCTTTAGCGAATTGCGCCAATTTACTGCTGGGATCTCTAGATGTCGTCACTACAATTTTCGGATCCTGTATTCCGCTTAATGCTGTATATTCATCATCAATGTCATCATTAAGTGATTCATCATATTTGAAGTTCTCTTGAAGTTGTTCATCATCCGCAATATCTTTCGGGAGTGGCCGTCCCTCGGCCAATGCAGCCTTTAATCGCTGCCTCTTTTGTGCTAAGCTACTTTCCTGTACCTGAAGCGATTTTTTGTATAAATATTCTCTTCTTTCTCTTGCTTGTCTCCGTAGCATGGTTAATTTGAAAATGGGTTTAAATTGATATTTTCCGTAGGAATTTTTTTTTTTTTTTTTTTTTGGTTGAAAATTGTGTCGGAACGGATCACAACCGGCATACCGACATGGCGGCTGTTTTTTTTTTTTTTTTTTTTTTTTTTGCAACATTTTTGTGAAGTAATGTAAAATATACCTGAGTGAGTGTGAGTGTGTGCCCAACACGAAAAACCCCGTCTCATACGTAGAACTTCACTCCGGCTTTTTTTTTTTTTTTTTTCTACACCTAATGGATACTTTCAGTCATTTGGGCGGTCCGAGGGAAATAGAAGATGACCTTGAATCTATCACTTCAAATGTCATCTATCAAGGTCGTTCCCGCGATGAGGACGACGATGACGACACTTTAAGCTTGGTTAGCGGTAGAGAGGACGATTCGATGGCGGATTTGCCTGAACATGCGTGCGCCTATTGTGGTATCCACTCGCCATCATCAGTTGTCAAATGTGCCACATGCGAAAAGTGGTTTTGTAATTCAAGAGGCAATTCCAGCAGTTCACATATTGTTACCCATTTAGTCCGCGCAAGACATAAGGTATGTGTGTTCGACCTTTTCCCTTTTTATTTATATATATACATGCTAACGTACAATAGTCTGTCACTCTCCATCCACAATCAGACCTCGGTGACACAACATTGGAGTGCTATGCGTGCGGAAATAAAAACGTGTTCTTGTTAGGATTCATTTCGGCAAAATTAGAAACCGTCGTGGTGATCTTATGTCGCCACCCTTGTGCCACATCTTCGTCTTCAAAGGACATGAACTGGGATACTACTGAATGGTTGCCGTTAATCGAAGACCGAAGCTTTTTGTCCTGGTTGGTTTCAGTTCCTTCCGAAAAAGAGCAGTTGGAGGCTAGACACATATCCCCTGGCGAAATTGCAAACTTGGAAGAATTGTGGCGGGAAAACCCAGAAGCCAAATTGGCTGATCTCAAAAAACCAGAAGTTTTGGAAACTGAAGTTGCCCCGCTTCTACTGCGCTACGACGATGCTTTCCAATATCAGAGAATCTTCTCACCATTGGTCAAAGTAGAAGCGGAATACGACAAAAAACTGAAGGAATCTCAAGCACAGGATAACATCGGCGTGTCATGGGATATGGGTCTGTCCAAGCGACACTTGGCATCATTTTATTTATCAAAAATGGATTTTGCCGATATGAAAATCTCCGTCGGCGACGGTCTGCGAATCAAATATGAAGGCGCCAGTTTGAAAAAGCCATGGGAAGGTACAGGGTATATTGTCAAGGTACCAGACGGCGCTTCTGAAGAAGTTACGATGGAGTTGAAAGCAGGTACCCCAACCCCACCAACTCATTTAAATACAAACTTTTCCATTGAGTTTTTATGGTCCAATACCACATACAACCGCATTCAAGATGCCTTGAAAAAATTTGCAAAAGTGAACACTTGTGTCTCTGGCTACATCTATCATCGTCTGTTGGGGCATGATATTGAAAATATGACCTTCAAGACTGAACTACCCAAAGTCTTTTCGGTTCCTGGGGTGAGTGAATTAAACATTTCCCAGATTAATGCTGTCAAATCAGTTTTGCAAAAACCCCTTTCTCTTATCCAGGGCCCTCCTGGAACCGGTAAAACTGTTGTTTCTACAACCATTGTTTATCACTTGGTCCAAATGACAAAAGATCCGGTTTTGGTGTGTGCTCCATCCAACGTTGCTGTGGACCAATTGGCAGAGAGATTGGAAAGAACTGGGCTCAGAGTTGTTAGACTCGCTGCCAAGAGTAGGGAACATCTTAGTTCGACCGTGCATCATCTGACTCTACATGAGAGAGTGCGAAATGGAAATGGCGTCAGCCAGGAGTTGACGAAGTTGATCCAATTGAAGGACGAGTTGGGTGAATTAAGTGAAACTGATGAAAAGCAATATCTCAAACTGCTCAAGAAAGCGGAACGTAAAATCCTCGAAAATGCCGATGTTGTCTGTTGCACATGTTCTGGTGCGGGCGACAACAGATTGTTGAACTTGAGATTCAGAACGACCTTAATTGACGAGTCCACTCAAGCGACCGAACCAGAATGCTTGATTCCAATTGTCCACGGTTGTAAGCAAGTTATTCTTGTTGGAGACCACCAGCAACTGGGACCTGTTATCACCAACCGAAAAGCTGCCAAGGCAGGTCTTCGTCAATCCCTCTTTGAAAGGTTGATTATTTTGGGTCACGTTCCAATAAGACTGACTGTTCAGTATCGTATGCATCCAAGCTTATCGGAATTCCCAAGTAACATCTTCTACGAAGGTACTTTACAAAATGGCGTTACCACTGAACAAAGAGTTATGCCGGGTCTAGATTTTCCATGGCCCGTAAAGGACTCCCCAATGATGTTCTGGAGTAATCTTGGACAGGAAGAAATCTCATCCTCGGGCACAAGTTATCTGAACCGTTCTGAGGCTGTTAATTGTGAAAAGGTAGTCACAAAGTTTTTCCGTGCTGGTATTCAGCCAGAGCAAATTGGTGTTATCACCCCATATGAAGGTCAACGTACATTTGTATCACAACATATGATGCTTTCAGGGTCCATGAGCAAGGAGATGTACCGTGAAGTTGAAGTTGAGTCCGTTGATGCTTTCCAGGGAAGAGAAAAAGATTATATCATTGTATCGTGTGTTAGATCCAACGAACATCAAGGTATTGGATTTTTGAGTGATCCAAGAAGATTGAATGTTGCTCTTACCCGAGCCAAATATGGCATTGTCTTGCTCGGAAACCCAAGAGTTTTGGCTAAGAATCCATTATGGTCTCATCTATTAACTCATTTCCGGGAAAAGGGTTGTTTGGTTGAAGGATCCTTGAATAATCTTCAAAAATCTTTGATCCAACTGCCCAAGCCCAGAATCCCTGCTAGAAGAAACTTGCAACAGCAACAGCAGCAACAACTACAACATGGTGATTTCAGAAATGAGAACAGACCTTTCGATCAATCGACGATTGAAACTTCTAGTATTATGAGCTTTGAAAACAATATTGAAGATTTGCCGTCCGGCGGCGGTGAAGGCATCCCTGCTATGTTTTCTCACGATGTATCGGTTGAATGGCCCGCTCTCGGAAATCCAAGCAGTTCCAATTTGCGCAACGGTATGTTCGATTCTAGGGATGTTGGCAATAGTATGTCAGATAGGATGAACAAATTTCTCCAAGGAATGGCTGACGAAGACGACGACGACGATTCTATCGAAGATGATTTGCAATCACTTAATACATCATTCGCGAGTCAAGTTGGGCTATATTAAGGTGCAGTGTTTTTACTTGAAGACCGCAGCGGAGGAAATAAAATTGTTTTTCTCTTCCTTTTTTTTTTCTCACATCATGTTATTCGTTAGTATTGTTGCTGTTTTGACGAGCTTTGCTAAGTGAGAGGATCGCGGTTCGCTCTCCGCATGTATAAATAATTCTGCGTAGGGCTTCACATATTCTTCTGGGAACAACAAGTTTGTAAATAACTAAGGTCTTTCAACTCAATTAGTTTGTTTGTTTTTGTATGATTCACTATATATATATAGCAACATGGTATGAAATGAATATTCTTTACCTCGAAGTGTCTGTAAAAACTTCTATAGTATTCAACAAGACGACAATAAATAAAAAAAAACAAAGGCCTGGACTAATTGATGACCAAGCTAAATGTTATTATTATTAAATGGGCGCCGGCAATACCAATGTTAATGCAATGTTACTGGAGATCATTTTTGCCTAACAAGAGGGCTCATTGCTAATAGTTGGTAACTAGGCCCGACGGGGGTATAGGGTGTTTACGCCTAAAATTTCTTTGGGTGTACAAACGACGATACGGTATACTCAAAATGTAATCGTCAGTTTGAAGCTCATACTCTGACAAGAAAATGGGCCACGACAACCCTGTCAGAATAGATGGAACCCACCTGTCTTCTGACGGCTGAAATTTCGCGTTGGTGCCCGAAATCTGTAGGCCGAATGACGCATTTTTTTTGTCAAAGTTTTTTTATTCGACTTTATATCAGCCCTCTGGAGTCGAAGTGGTGAATGCGGAGTACCACTGGCTGATCCGCTTGAGTTTTCTCTCAAATGGGATGGTTTGACTGAGCAAAAGTGTGGAGTTAGAGGACATATATTCACTCACCTGAACACTGTGGGAATTTAAGGGCTTTGCAGAATACATACCAGGCTGAAGTCGAGTCCAACAGAGATAATAATATGGACGACGATGATGAATTCTACTAGAGGGGCTAGGCCCTCTCTTGTCGATCTCTTTAGAGTGGGAATTGGGGAGGCGAAACGCAGTAGCACAACAGACAACATGAGATTGATTTAATAGTGTCATTTTGAAAAAGCAGGAGTCAAGAAATTTTCTGCTATAATATTATACACCTACATATACGTGGAATTTTCCTTTCTTTTTTACGATAAATAAACAAACGCTACAAAACACCCAGATAATCTTCTTTAATTGAACCACTAAGAAACCATCAGCTTTTTGAATCACCAAAAAAAAAAAAAAAGAGAACGATGGAAATATACTCACATTGCAAACATCTTTCCAACATCCGCTCGAACACCGACTATTTTTAGTCTAACTCGACTGCCTTTTTCTATTGATTGCTCGTCTGAGGCATACGCAGGTGGATTCGCCGAGGGGTTGAAATGCATATCGGAAGGAATGAGCTAATGTTTTTGTTAGTCATGCTTTTCTCTTTTTTCATTCATTTTTTTTTTTTTTATCTCGTTTCGAGACTCTCAACGAATACCAACTTACATGAGATGAAACAAACACTGATAACGGACCAACGTCAGCAAAGAAGCCCATTTTGTTAACGTTAGTAACAATTGCATCGACAACTTCGCCCTTGAACGGCCTCCAGACGATAGCTCTGTATTTAACGTCGAATTCTGCAGCTCCCGATCCTGGGATAACTCTACCTTTGCCTACATCAATTTTCATTCCGTCCATAACACATATTATATACCCAAACTGGCCCGTGCATGTGCCCTCTACATCAGCAAGTAGCTTGGATTTTAAATATTGTGTCATCTGAGGCCCAAAATAGGACGGATGAAGGGTTAGTGAAAGCGACAAATCTTTCTACCAAAAAATCAGCACATTAACAACACGAATTCATAACCATCCCATCCCTCAAAAGCTACTCACTAAGAAAAACATATTAAGTCATAACCGAGGTAAGGAAGAAACAAAAGAAGGAGTTTGTCGTGTCTATGGTCTATTAAAAAGGCGTGACAAAAAATGATTTTGATGATGTGCGCGTTCAACTATGCTGGAAGCTTTTTTGTCAATAACGTTTGGGAAGAAACAGTCGAAATCGGAGGGCCGATATTTTGGTAGTTTTAACCCCCAAATACGAAGGCTTAATGACTACGGGCTGTATTTGTATATTCAATGTATTAGTGGAAGGATGAATTTGTGTCCACTTTTGGAAGTGGTATTTTTAATACCATTGAAATTCCTGAAGCCTGAACTATTGAAATTTTGCTCGTATTGTCTTAATAAATAAAGTGCATATGATTTAGTTTCTGTTGGAGAACGACTGGACAGTGCTATGCATAACAGTTTGTACGCATCAGTTATTTTTAACTATATATAGGAAATGCGTATGTGCATATATATAGCTACTAATCCTAACTATACTATGGCATATGTAGATCTGCAGCTGATGCATTAGCTTTAAGGTCCTGTGTTTTTCAGTAGCTAATTTGGCCCCAGATGCCTAGCACGCACCTTACTATTTTTCCGATGGCATATCCTCTAAACGTTTATGCAGATATGCTGGCCGGCTAAGTTAAGTCGTTTATATCATTTTTGGTCTCGCCGACGGATTTAGCAGGAAAAACAAAAATAGATAAATAGATAGAGGGATCCCTCTGCAACCTTCTACTTCTAGATACAATGTTAAGATTAGTCGGCCGGAGCTCAGTTTTAAGATCTAAAAGACGATTCGGAACATTGAGAGTCTCGGAAGAAATTCAAGATGCCCTGGGAACTGGAAAGCCCATCGTCGCCTTGGAAAGTACTATCATAACCCATGGGATTCCTTACCCGGATAATGTTGGTATGGCAAAGGACGTTGAAGCCATTCTCCGTAAGAATGGGGTAGTACCAGCGACGACGGGGTTCGTTCATGGAAACGCAATGGTCGGGTTGGAAGAAGAACATCTAGAATACCTTGGATCGAGTACTGGATTGCATAAAATTTCCAGACGAGATATCCCATACATCATATCTAACAAGCTCTCTGGGGGTACAACTATCGCGAGCACCATGATCTTGGCCCATAAAGCGGGTATCCCGGTCTTTGCAACAGGCGGGCTAGGTGGGGTTCATCGCGGGGCTGAAATAACTATGGACATTTCTGCGGATTTAGAAGAATTGGGGCGTACCCCAGTTGGTGTCGTATGCTCTGGACCAAAGAGTATTTTGGATATTGAAAAGACAATGGAATACTTGGAAACTAAAGGAGTCCATGTGACCACATACGGCCCTGACGGCACTAATGTCCCTGGATTTTATACCAGCGATTCTGGGGTCAGTTCCCCATACAACTTTCAAAGTTCAGAACAAGCAGCCGAATTGCTGTTTGCCGGACAAAATTTCGGACTCAACAGCGGTACAGTTTTCTGTATTCCGACGCCAAAGGAATTAGAGATCCCGAGAGAAACTATCGACAAGGTTATCAATGAGGCGATCATTGAAGCTGATAATAACAATATCAAAGGAAAATCCATAACACCATTTTTGCTGAAGAAAATTTGGGAAACTACTGAGGGAGGCTCGTTGAATACAAATATCGGATTTGTCAAAAATAATGCTATCATGGCAGCAAATATTGCAAAGCATTTGGCTACTTTGAAAGGTAACAATAAGGTATAAAGGTTCCGCAAGCAATAGCTTTTCTTTTCTTTTCTTTTTTTTTTTTTTTTTTTATTATTATTTCTTTTATTACTATGGCAATTGGTTTACTAATTAATAAAATGAATAGGCGTTACTAGCAACTCCGAACTTACAACAGTTTCAGGCTTCCAGGGGGTATGGATCCGACAGTGAAATTCCAAAGTCTAAGGAATCGGTAACACAGACTGAGGCAGTAGTAGTGGGAACACTGGCAGTGGACACAACCTGCACACTTCAAGGTGAAGGAGATATCCTTTTACATACGTCGACTCCGGGAAAGGTACATATGAGTATTGGAGGCGTTGGGCACAATGTGGCGCTAGCTAGTCAAATGAATGGCGCAAAAACCCGTTTGGTCACTCAGATTGGCGATGATATTGAAATTGTAAAGAAACTGGTAAAATTGCAGGATTGGCAAGGTATTTCTGAAGAAGCCGGTAAACGCACTTCTAGATACATTGCAATGCATGATTCCAAAGGCGAATTACTAACGGCATGTGCTGACATGGACGACGGAGGAAATATCTCAACTGAACACATCCGAAAGCAAATTCTCTCCGGTAAGCCAAAAGTTGTGTTTTTCGACGGGAATATTGGTAGGGAACAGCAAGCAACTGTTATAAGCGTGTCTAGAGAAATTTCTGCTTTAATTGGCTTTGAACCTGTAAGCGTAATAAAGGCAAAGCGTTTATCCCGGCTCTCTTTAAGGTGTTATCCACACCATTCAGTGGACATCTTGACGCCCAACCGTTACGAATTGAGTGCACTGTTTGAAGCTTTCAGAGACTGTGGACATTTTGATGTTGATCATTGGTTTCCGATTATTGACAAGCTCAATCTCGGTCAAGATTTTAGACTTATGCTCGAAAATTTTGCACAATCTAACTCGGATCTGAAAGATCTTAATAAAGAGGGAATAGGACAGCAAGCCATTCATCTTTTGCCTTTAATCCCTAATGTGTTTGTCAAGGATGGGAAAAGAGGTGTCGTTAGTTTCCAGCTAGTCGAGTCAGGAACAACTGAACTGCCTAGTATGAGCGGTTCCGTCAGACTGTGGCAAGGAAATGGAGGGCTGGATGTCCTCATTCAACATTTTCCAGCCATTAAAGTCGAAGAATCTAAAGTTATAAGCGTCACAGGAGCCGGTGATACTTTTTGTGGCGTGCTATTGTCTGAACTCGCAAAGGACAGTTCGTGGTTGAAGGTTTGCGGCACCCAAAAGGCAAAAATAATTGGCTCGGCTCAGTACGCAGCCAGTTTGACTATCCAGTCAGAACAAGCAGTGGCATTATCAGATTAATGGCGGCAGGCGTTATGCTTCACGGCAAAGCTTAAAACTGTCGTAAATAGAGAGATAACGAGATGTTAGCCAGAATAGTTGAATATTACAGCCGATTCTCCGTTCAATTGCATCATATTTCATTAGAAACAGGTTAAGGAGATGACACCTATATGCATACCAGTGTGACTTAGATGGCCAAAAACCCGGATATGCATGCGCACATGCATGTGCACCTATGACATACTAACATACTATATAAATGAGCAATATCTAATAGAATGAATATGCATTGACATATGCAATTCAGCCTAACACAGGCGTTTCAACGGATATGCGTACTTTCACGCATTCTCTTTTCCCTGAGAGGAGTCATTCGTTGAATTTACTTGTTCATCTACTAAATTCAATATTAGTATTGTTATATCTATTAATCCAACGAAAATCGATATCGTTCCATTACCGTCTTCAGTATCTTTACCTCTTCATTCATCCTATTACAAGAGGCCATAAGAGCCACGAGTTCCATCGATTGAGCTCGCAAGACTACGGGCTTAGAGGAGTAGTGTTTCTATTATTATTATTATTATTTGTTCGAATTTGATGATACCTTTTCTTTCTTACAGTGATTCACAAGCAACTGCTACGAAGAGGTTACAAAGTGACTGAGAAAAGACAAAGGTTATAATAATAATAATAATAATTTACTCCTGAGTACATACATATAAATGAATAACATCAAGCAGGATAATTCGCGTATTTGCCCAATGCAGGCGTTTCGACATGTTAGAGAGTCAGACGGGTGATAGCTCCGGAAGACAAAGGTTAGTTTTATTTTAATGTAAATAGTTTAGATAACCAGATCTCTTACCTAACAGACAAAAGACAAAGGTTAGTTAAGGAATCAGATAGCAAAAGAAAAATGAAATATATATAGCCACCATGATAATGTGGGGCAAACTGAATCGCGTGATATCAAATATGGGAGTGGGCTGACCTAGGCAGGTATATTTCGTTCGACTATCATAACCATCTCATGATCTGATAAAAAAAGGAATCAATTTACTCCTGAGTACATACATATAAATGAATAACATCAAGCAGGATAATTCGCATATTTGCCCAATACAGACGTTTCGACATTTTAAACAATCAGACAGGTAATAATAATAATAATAATAATCAATTTACTCCTGAGTACATACATATAAATGAATAACATCAAGCAGGATAATTCGCATATTTGCCCAATACAGGCGTTTCGACATTTTAAACAATCAGACAGGTGATGGCGCCGGATTTCCCTCAAATTCATAATAATCAATTTATAATAGATGATGGTGCCGGATTTCCCTCAAATTCCAGGCGTTTTATTCAATTGATTTATTCCATTTCAATACCAACGTATAGAAAATCACTGATTTGATATATTAAACTTGATCATAAACATCAATTGATAAAAAAGGAGATTTTGAAAAGAAAAAAAAATTTTTTTGTTCCCTCAAAGTCTCATAGGTAGAGAATGTGAAACAGGGCTGAAAATCATTGCCTCTTTAGCTTAGGGGTAGAGCGTTGCACTTGTATCGATTTATCTTAGATACGAGTAATGCAAAGGTCAGCGGTTCAATTCCGCTAGGAGGCATGCATATTGTATTAATTTAAATTAATTTTTAATTTCGATATCGATTCGCGCGCGCGCGCACGTGCGCATGCATATGCACGTGCAGGTTATACGTTGTAATTAATATAATTGGATCTAGCTCTAGGCCGGCTAGGATATATATATATATATATATCTTTAATATTTTAATTTTTGTCGACGACGTCGACGTCGTCGTCGACCCAATTGCAATACACGTGCATATTAATATTAATATTAAAGGAAATTAGCACGAGTTTATACTAACAAAATAGGAAACTGATCTGAAACATGCATGCATGCATGTTTTCTTTTTCGACTATCTTAACCGTTTTTGTTAGTATAAACCCTTATATACGCCAAAAACTTCTATTAATTAGTAGACAAAAAAGTGTATATAAGAGTTTATATATACTAAGTAACAACAACTTTTCATTTTGGTTTATGGCATAACTAACAAAACGTTCAAGATGGATATGCGTGAAAAGGAAAATCGCGTCATGTCGAGGCTACCATTATCCTTTTCAGCTTTTGAGGAAGGAAATTAGTAAAAACCAAGTATGTATATGCATGAATAGGTGTTATTGTTTGTTTGTTTTTTTTTGAATTAAAGTTGTTTTCACACGTTTTTTTTTATTTCACACGTCTATTATATATATATACACCTTGTTTGCTAATTTCCACATATATACATACTTACCCAATTGGAATACGCACGAACATCATTAAAAAAGGAAAGAACCAACACTGTGCATGTATAAATATATATATGGCCATGGGGAATCGGCCCCGCCGGCAAAGTACATGTACACTGTTGGAACCTTTTTCCCAATTTTTTGGTGGGAAAATCGAAATTTAATTTGGAAAAAATCCACTTTTTTCCGCGCTTTTTTGTATATGGCGAAACGCCCATGAAACTTTGCAATTGTAGATTATATTGTGTAAATTGTTCTTCCAGCTTGTGATAGGAACAGATTCTGTCCACCTTCTATCTGAGCCAGGGACAAAATGGCAATGAGACTCCTAGGAGCCTGTATACCCCGGCACGGTACTATGCATATCCGCTCTGGTACCAGTACTGGTCGACTCTATCGCATGGTGGGAAAATATTTAATTTGATCATAATTTAAACATGATTTTTACTTTTTTGAGCGTCCACGCGTGCATATGCATATATGCATATAGCCAAGATCGATATCGATATCGATATCCGGCCGGCAGAGATTATATATATTATAATTATATTACTAATTGATATCATATCTAGTATAGGTATAGATCTAGATCTAGGATATATATAGCTAGCCGGCCCCGCTATACTATCTAGATCTAGAGGCACGGTACGGCTATATTATAATTAACGTCGAATTTCGATATTTTTGGTACTGCACGCTCCGCTCGAGGTGCCATGGCCACATAGCTATGCATGGCCGGATATATACCGATATCGATAGGATTCGGATTTGGCAAATCGAAATTTGAATCTGTGCCTATCCATATGTGTATGACATAACCAACTATGCATAGCTAGTTATGGCGCCGCTATCACTTGTGCACGCATATGCATATGCATACTAATGCCAACGCCAACGACGTCTACTCCAGCAATAGCTAAATAGTATATTCTAGTAGGCATTTCATGAACAACAAAACCACATTAAACTATGCATATGCATATGCATTAATTAATTATGAAGAACTGTCGGCATCAACGGTTTTCTTGCCATTGAGGCCCAGCTATTACCGTACGATAGAGTATTACCAACTAGATTATTATTGGATATACTAGACGGCAATGAATTATTTATGCATATGCATAGACAAAGGTACATGCCATTAACTGGCTATTAGGAGTAGTATAAGTGTGCATATGCATATGTGCATATGCATGATTCCATATGTGAATTACCCGCTAATGTTCGTTTAAATATGTATCTTTTTTTATTATAGTATACATATAGTTAACGGATATTTGAACCTGCTGGATTAAAGCATACACATAGCCTGTTTTAGCTTTAGCCTACCCACTATTATTCATACAATTAAAAGAAGTATGACAGCTGCATATTTCCGGATTACAGCTATGCATGTGGGTACCCTAACTACTCGTACTTGTGTTATACCGTCGTACATTTAAAATGGTTATGCCCCTAGTCTATGAATAGTGCGTAGCTTCACTAATAGATCTTTGCCCCGCGTACAGTATCATCAATAAGAGAAATCTGTGCAGCGCTCGGAACTGCACCTACATGGACCAGTTGACACATGTCAAAACTAGACTATATGATACTACTACTTAGTGCCGTGGGAACGAAATTATCGTATGCATACAAAAATGACGCAGGAGCCAATTGCTGGACCCCTGAGTCAAAATATAAAAAATATTAAACTCTAAAATTGCGGAGTCCGGAACGGACGACACAATTCCCAGCAAAAGAAATTACGTCAGTGCTACGTCAGAGAAAAACGATAACCAATGCTATGCGAGGTACCCAAGAAAATATTACCCAGTAGCTACCTAATTATCTATACAGAACAACGTTCTGAGACGGTGTGAGACACCGTGAAACATCAGATTAAAAAGCGGACGTTTCTGATTCTTGACCAGGTTTCTCGCTTCCTAATTTGGAATAGATGGTCGACGATCAAACAATGTTTTAGACTTTGAAGGCCAGTTATTGAATCATATACCCCGGAAACCTACCGACCTTTGCGAAATGATATCTGTAATAAAACCAAACCGTGGGCTAAAAACGTGTAAGTACACAGGTAGCAACAGAATTGCCTTCAGTGATCAGAAATAGGAGAATTATAAGAGAGGTGTCGTATGTGGGAAAAGAAACTTGGCCGCCACCCCCTCCCCCAAAGTGATCTACCCGAATCTCATCCCGACACAGCCTTATGCATGTGCTTCCTATGTGACCAACTTCGGACTATGAACCACACATTCTCTCTCCGCACACTTGAGCTAGGGTCCTCAAAAAAAAAAAAAAAA
>JAJLUR010000011.1:44770-79083 GCA_030674225.1 Blastobotrys terrestris | reverse complement strand
CAACAGGGACTGTCTGATTGGAGCTTTACACGTAATATGGCGAATAATCGCGATCAGGATATAACTGATCTGAATCGCGCGAAACGGTCTGGATCGATTCGTGGCCTGCGGTCCTCTCTTTCTACACAGTCTTTTCGCTCAGCTTTGAAATTTGGCTTTCGAAATAACAATAATAATTATAGCGAACCAGTCGAAGAGGAAGATACGGCGCAGGCGCAGGCGCCGGAACCGGAATTGAGACCAGAAGCCGAACATGAGGGAAATAACCAGTTACCAAAACACACCAGATCGAAGTCAAATTCATTAGTGGCATCGAATTATCAAACACCAGCTAATACTCCAACTAGTGGTGCACGGTTGATGAGGTCTGCGTCGGTGTCAGAGTCAAAGTTTCTTCGACAGCAGCGGCACCAACAACAAAAACAACAGCATGAACGCGGAGGTCAGTACGCAGTGGGTTCGAGTAATAATACAAACACTGAACTATCATGGCCAGTAATCAAGAGTCAGGTTATTGGTGGGATGAAAGAACCGTTCTCTTTAAGAAACGGCTCTCCCGTTCAGTGGATATCATCGTTGAATATTTCATGGTCGAGGTAAGTTTTTTTTGGTACAACAGCGAAACGTTGATTGAGAATTGCTAACTTCTATAGCGGTATTGGATACGTCACCGACATCGGTCAACTACTGCTCAGAGGTGATGACCAGATTATGATTCCAGATTTAAGGTTGACGAAGATTGTTTCTAACTTAAAACAGAGGTATGTTGAACTTATCGTCAACCCTCCTCAAAATGGTTGCACTCGAGTTATCATCACACCTACATCAGACCATGACTTTTACAGATGGACAGGAATCTTGCTTTTATGGTCGAATCTGAAAACAGAGGGAATGGAGTATAAGATTTCGGTGCCATCGGTTGATTATTATCCTGGTGAAGAAAATCTATTAGTGTGCCATTTCAAAGTTTATTTCCCGTTAATAAAGCAGAGACCTAAGAAAGCTAACAATACAACGTCGTCTCCATCATCAAACAATAATGGGATTTTCAGAACCTCAAAAGCGCTAACATCATCACCGACCATAGCCACTCTCGATAACGGATCGGATATATCATTCTGCCCATCCAATGCCAATGGCGCATCGTATTCTTCGGAAACACCAAGCCCGTTCGCCTCGGAGGTAACCTGGCAGCCAGTTGTCGGCGTTTTAAACCAAGCAGGTCTCTTGGAGTTATTAAACGAATCAGATGGCTCTCTTATTTTAACTATCAACTTGCAACAAATTTTGTCCTCTAGGGTAAGGCAGATTGATCAATCTTTGTTCGATACAGATGGTGTCATCTACGTTCAACCATCTGAGGGAGTTGTTACGTCATGCTTACCAAAGCCTCGTTCTCCGTCTGACTACTACTTCTATATCCAATTCTCTTCTCAGATTGATTATGATGATTGGTTCACAACGTTGAAATCTTTTTCCAGAAAACGTATCTTTTCGCCTACTTCCCTTAGTATCCCTAAGTCTCTCCGGGTATCGCGAAAGATTCATCTCCGCGTTATCGATTGCAAGTATGAGAAAAAGTTTGCTCGTCAAGAAACTGATATCAATAATTCGCCCTTCAACAACGCTTATGTGGAGATTGAATTTGAAAAATTGACCTGGGCAAGGACTTTTGTTGCGTACAACCAAAAGAGACCGTTTTGGAGAGATGATTTCCTATTTGAGGACTTTCCAGTCAGACCACCTAACTTAAAACTGGTGGTAAAAAATAGGTTGGGAACTCCAACCCAGTCGAAGTTGAATCCAAGATTTGACCCAATTATCGGGCATGTGATAATCTCAGCATTGGATCTGAAAGAATCGGAAAATATTGAAAAATGGTTTCAGTTGATTCCTGGAAAAGATCAAAAGGAAGCGGAACATTGCTCCCTTTGCCTGAAGATTGGTTATGAAGAAATTGATATTTTGTCGTCTCAACATTACCAAGGTCTAAGAACTGTACTCACGTCCGATTTGAACAACAATCTCACCACTCAGATTGCGGAAGGAACGCGGGACTTGACTCAACTCAGTGATATCCTGTTAAATTTATTTCACGCAGAAAACAAGTGTGTTGATTGGATTGCGTCGTTAGTTCGCAACGACCTACAGCGTTTGAAAGAGTCGATGACCAATGCTCCTGCCGGCAATACTACAGACTACAAGTTTGAAATAGACAACACTCTTTTCCGCGGGAATAGCTTGGTTTCAAAGGTTCTTGAACGATACATGAAGTTGGCGGGTAAAGAATATCTTAACAGAGTTATTGGCGACTTTGTTCGCCGGGCGATGGACCACAATCTGGCTATCGAAATTGACCCGTCCAGGATTCCAGCGTCTTCATCAATTAGCGGTAAGTCTCCAGAATTGATTGCAGAGATCAATCATAAACGGTTGGGTCGGTATGTGAATCAATTATGGTCAGCGATTCGAGATTCGTCAGAGGAATTACCCATGGGGTTCAAAGTCATTTTTAAACGACTAAGAATGGAGTTGTCTTCGAATCTCCATCAAGACGACAATGTTGTTTATAATGCAGTGTCTGGGTTCATCTTCTTAAGGTTTTTCTGCCCAGCCTTGTTAAACCCTAAGCTTTTTGGGATAGTTCGCGGCCATCCCAACAGCTATGTCCAGCGCTCTTTCACTCTCATTGCTAAACTGCTACAGGCACTTGCAAATCGTGTTAGATTTGGGTTTAAAGAGCCTTGGATGGTTCCGATGAACAACTTTATAGACACTCATGAAAGTGAGATGATCGCTTACTATAAAGAGATCTCACTTGAGAATCAGGCTGAGGTACCAGGATGCCCGACGCAATATGACAGGCCGGTAAAAGAACAACCTGTTCCATCAATCATGGGTGAAACACCTAGTAACCCATTTTTAATTGATAGATATGAGAATTATGCAAGGCTTGTTCATTTATGGACTGGTGTGGAAGCTCTTAGAGAAGACGGTGCGATTTCTGCTGATGGAATGTACGACAATGATGACGACGACACCGACTATGAAAACAATGGCAAAAATCACGAAGAAAACGATGTTAATGACAACCATGATAATGACACTGACGAGAAGTTGGAGCTTCCTAATGCTCCACGCCCTACGAGTGCATCCAGTGATGCATCTTCAAATTTTGAAGATGCAATTATGGATGCTCTCGAAGACAAGATAGAAAATACACCGAAAAGACTGTCGTCGCTAGTATTGCGCAGCCATGACCTCAAGAGCAGGACTTCAAGATTTCATCAATCTTCTAGATCACACAAACGAACCGACACTTTAACCCAGCTACAGAGAGATGCGTTGGAAACGTTCGAAACAGAAATGATTTCGATTCAAAGTCGCCTAAAGTACATCAAGAATAATTTGCTGGGCCCAGAGAATATTCCGGAAGAAGACATTGATGACCTCATCTCTTGCACTTACATCACTTATAATTCAGAGACTGGTCACATAACACATACCAAGTATGCTGTAGCTGTTGCGGAAGCGGCAGCTCAACAGCAGCAATTTACTGGGTCTCCTAAGCCGGACAGTGCATTGAACACAACTTCAGAGCCCGCTCCAATAGAAACGGTTCTCTCTCCTACGTCATGTTCACCGATCAACAGTGATGGAGTAACTTCATCACCTTTTTTGAACGCCGGAGCGAGTTTTTCACCAACTAATGGTGCTGAAGATGATTCAGCAAGTGTCAAAAGTAATTCCAAGAAGATTTCCAAGTGGATGAAGTTTAAAAAGCAGCAACGATAGATGTATTAATATATTTATTGCATATATTAGATTTTTTTTTTTTTCGCGATTCAGAGAAAGTGTGTCTTCCGAGTTCAAAAAAATATATATAGATTTCTTACATACGCGTAAGCAAGTGTTAGAGAATGAACTTCATGAAATTCGGTTGTTTATCAACCACGCAGACATGCAGAAAGTGCAGGCGATAAGGCAAGGGATCAAACAAGCGGCTCTTATCGTACTACGTGAAGAGTCTTAAAGACAGCGATATCACACAATACTACCGATACGGGATAGTTCAGGTCTCGGGATTGTGTTAAGTACGCTCAGTTGAATTCAAGTCAATATGTGTCCACTCTGGTCAAGGAACCAGATTACATCTGCTGGAGGATTACTTTATTTGACATTTTTTTACAAGTTACTTCGTTCATTCATAAGTAAACTTCTCAGCTACCACCCCCTAGCATGATAATTGAAATCAAGGTTTGATTCATCCATATCTTCCCTCCATGTGCCTGTAACATTGTCATTCAGAATAGCAGCAGACTTGTTTCTTGGCAACCGCGCGCGTCCGGCTGGATTAGACCGGTAATGGGATATGTCAGTCGAAGTATGGGACTTTTTCAAACCAGAGGCGTGTGCATCTTCAAATCTGCCGGTATAACCATGATCGTCTTCTTCACCGTGCGCAGCTTCATTCCCCTGGTTCATTGCAGGAGTATCCTCGTGGGGATTCAATGTGTAAGCATTGGATTGTTGTCTTTCCCAGAGCAGATTTTTTCTCAACGATTCTGAAAGTTCTGATGCTAGCATATTTCTCCTGGTAGTTCTTGGGGACATTGCAATCGCTGGAGGTGGGGCATGGGTTTTGGCAGTAGCATTCAACAATTTCTCGGTTGGATTCAATTTCGAGTGCAAATTTGACGGTGGCTGACGTTGCTGCTTCTGAAGACGTTGCCGCTGTTGTTGCTGTAGCAATTCCGGGTTGTTTAGAAATAATGAAGACAGCAAGGACGGCTTGGTCAATGGCTTTTTCTGCTTTTCATCGTCCCTGGTAAATACGGTTTCCTCATCGAAGGAAGAATCTGATTCGTCGTCTACGGAGTCCCAATCTGAATCCTCGTCTTCTTCGACTGCTTCCTCGTACTGGTCCTTTGATGGAGACGACGATGTCTTTGTTCCTGGTTTGGCTTTACTGTTGAAACTTTTGGATAAGGAGGATGGTATATGTGGATTGTTCGGATTCCGATTTCTGTTAAAGTAGCTACTCTTGTCTTCATTTGTCGAGAGCGAATCGTTTACTTGATGATCTTCGGAATCGGATGGCGATGACTCTATAAAGAACATTTTTTCACGAGGAACGGGAGCTTTGGCCATATTAGGAGCAACCGTTGGCTTTGGATCCGTTTTGACGGCGACATTGTTGATATTACTTGATGACCGATTAACAATCGACACATTTGACGGGTCGAACCCGCGGACAATAGAGGTTGAGGTTCCCGAGCGATTTTTGTAGCCGAATTGAGGGGCATCATCTTTGTCAGCTTCATCCTCTGCGTCACCATAGCCATCGTCATCTTCTTCACTTTCGCTGGGGAAATCTGAGGATAAATAATCATCTTCCGAGTCATCGCGGTCTATATAGCTTTTACTGTCGAACGGTTGGGGCGAATTTGGGTTAGTAGGAGGGGACGGCTTCCTTGCCTTTTGAAAGAGCGAAGGCGCCCTTGACCGGTTGGGCGCTGGAGCCTCGTGAGTGGAAGATGGAGGCTGCTGCTGCTGCTGCTGAGAGGATGATGATGATGATCGCGTGGGTTCCTTTTCAGAGGAGATAGTGGCGGACACGAGATCAAATAGCTGGCTCAACTGGTGTAAGGTCAACTTCCTAGGCCGATTCCAATCACCGGAAAACAATTCGCGGTTCCACAGCCTCCAGGATATGTTTTCTAATCGCCTGCCGTTTTCAATTGTCTGCCCACATTTAGAGAAGATGTTCCATAGCATGGAGAGCGCGTCCTGATCGTTGGGGTCCACTTTGGCTAGACCGGGAAGATTCAGTCGTAATATGTCTGGAAGGTCGTTCGTGTGCTGGCTCATAATACATGTATAATAAATTAAATAGAGTAGGGAGGGATCCGTCTGCTGCGGACGTGTCTGTTGCTTGAGATGAAGCTGTGTTTGGGTTGGCAAAAGTACCCGTGGTCGCCAATATGTATACAATACTGAAGGTACTCTCTAATTTTTTTTTACCAGTCGACAGCTAAAAGAAAAAAAAAAAGGCTCGCTTCGATTATACCCCTGTGTGTAATGACCGTGGGAGTTCTCCGTCTCTCTTTTCCTTCTTCTTCTTCTTCTTCACTGGTAGTCTATGAAAATCTAATGCAATAAACAACTTTGTCCTTTCTTCTGTCTGATGCGCATCCTATTATGGGCACCTGACAGAGTTAATCCCTCTCCTCCCCCCCCCCCCCCCCCCCCCCGATCCCTGATGACTAAGCGCCTGACCCAACCAAAAAATAAAAAAACGCATGGCTAGATGCGCTACCTACTTTTTCCTTCACCTGTGGACCGGTCGACCGACTTTTTTTTCTCTGCATCCCCCTCACTATCTCCCCACATTTTCCAACGCTCACGTGGTTTCCGAAGATCACATGGCTATGGAAGGCAGCCAACATCGCTGGGAGGCTTCCTTGTACGTGATCCAATTAAAGGTAAGACATGGATAGGTGAGTGGTGCGTGATGCGTTTCGAGGATAAAGGTACTTCCGAATGACGCCCTATCTTTTTTTTTTTTTTTTTTGGTGGACTGTCATGTCATGTGGAGGCCGCGCAGCTGTAGCAATCGGGCAGGTGTAGCAGCAAAGGTGACCATGTCACGTTTATGCAGCCTGTTTACATCATGAGAATGCGTGCTGGGTGAATTGGTTCAGTCTTGCTTGCTCGCATCGGCGAATAAAGGTTGTGATCAGCTGCTGTGAAATTAATTTGCAGACAATCAGGCCGTTTATTATATTTGTTTATATTTTTTTTGCTTTTTTCACAATTTTCGAGGTGTGCGTGGTTGGCATAATGAGGTGTCGCGTCTATTGTGTTGCATATATTTTCTAGTATTCGAATCGCTAGCGTTTGCGTTACTGACTATACGTATGCATGCATAGCTATGCGCACCACCAGTGGTAGTAGTAACTAGCTACTCGCTACTACCACGTAACGGGACGTCTGTGCATACGCGCATGCATAGGATGCTTCCTAGACTCCGGCCAGCCAACTGCCACATGTGCATGGCATGCATATTCTGACAGGGGATTTTAGTGTTGGTTATGCATATGCATAGCTGGCTAGCTAGCTAGATATAGTGTTTTGCATTATCTATGCATACCTACCGCTCCGCCCGCAGGGCAATACACCGACCCCGTGTAGCCTCACCCCCCTCTGAGACCAGTGCTTTTGCTTCTTTTCTAGAAAAGAAGGCCGCCCGCAGGGCAATACACTGACCCCGTGTAGCCTCCGGCGGCTTCTTTTTTCTCCGAAAAGAAGCAAAAAAGGTAGCTTTGCGAGGCACAGCGTCACCCCCCTCTGAGACCAGTGCTTTTGCTTCTTTTCTAGAAAAGAAGGCCGCCCGCAGGGCAATACACTGACCCCGTGTAGCCTCCGGCGGCTTCTTTTTTCTCCGAAAAGAAGCAAAAAAGGTAGCTCTGCGAGGCACAGCGTCACCCCCCTCTGAGACCAGTGCTTTTGCTTCTTTTCTAGAAAAGAAGGCCGCCCGCAGGGCAATACGTAGACCCCGTAGGGTGTGGTGCCTCCGGCGGCTTCTTTTTTCTCCGAAAAGAAGCAAAAAAGGTAGCTCTGCGAGGCAGAACCAGTGCTTTTGCTTCTTTTCTAGAAAAGAAGGCCGCCCGCAGGGCAATACACCGACCCCGTGTAGCTAGACGCTTCTCCTGTGCCGTACCCAGAAAACATGTCATAACTATACCGGATCAACGATAGTCACGAACCGCATACGCCATCACACCCATCTATATAAACAATCTACAAGAGACGAGGACCGCAGCAGCAATTCTTATACCAGTCCTCCTCAAGTAATTTTATCCAGATCGTTGCCCGTGGGTTAGGGCTCCCAAAGTTGGTAAAAGATCTTCATTTTTGCCGTGCATTAGACGACGCGACAGGAGTAAACAAAAACAAAAAAATATTCCAGGAGCATATAAACTGCTTCCAAGACGTAACCTCTCCGACGCGTCGTGGTCATACAATTATGGGATTATTTTCTGATGACGAATCTTTTCAAGACGAAAACGTTGCTCCAACCAGAATGAACAACAAGTCTGCCGTGTCAGACGACGAAGATTGGGGAGGAAGCGATGGAGGCGACTCCGATTTTGAGCTTCCGTCAAAAAAGGCCAAGGGAGCCAATGGAACCGCGTCGACAACTGCAAAAGCCAAAAAGGCTCCAGCTAAAGGTCGCAAGAAGCCATTGACTGACGTGGAGAACGAAATGGACGCCTCCTCTTCATCAGCGTCAACCCCTGCAGCTCCGAAGACAACAACCAAAAAGGCAACCGCTTCTTCGCAGTACCAAAAGTTGTCGCAATTGGAGCACGTTTTAAAGCGTCCCGATACCTATATTGGCTCTGTTGAAAAAACAGAAATGAAGATGTGGATCTTCGATAAGGACGCCAATCAAATGGTTTTCAAAGAAGTGAGCATCGTGCCCGGCTTCTACAAGATTTTCGACGAAATCTTGGTCAACGCTGCGGACAACAAAATCCGCGACCCTAATATGGATACCCTTAGCGTCGAAATTGACGCTGACAACAACACCATTTCCGTTTACAACAACGGGCGTGGTATTCCCGTGGAGATGCACGAAAAGGAAAAAATGTATATTCCAGAATTGATCTTCGGTAACCTCCTCACGTCAAGTAACTACGACGATGACGAGAAAAAAGTAACCGGTGGTAGAAATGGTTACGGTGCAAAGGTAAGCCGGCTCTGGTTGTCTTTATCATCTTTTTTTCATATACTAACACACTCTCTGTCTCTAGCTCTGTAACATCTTTTCCACCGAATTCAAGCTCGAGACTGCCGACAAAACAAACAAGAAGAAGTACGTCCAAACCTGGAATGATAACATGGGCAAAGTCACTAAAGCTAAAATCACTGCAATGAAAAAGGATGAAGAATATACCAGAATCACTTTTAAGCCGGACCTGCACAAGTTCAACATGGAAAAGATCGACGATGACTTGATTGGTGTGCTCATGAGACGTGTCTATGACCTGGCAGGCACGTTGCCTGGCATAAAGGTCACTTTGAACAAACAGCGGCTGAAAGTGAAGAGTTTTAAGAACTACGTTGAAATGTATGTCAAGGCTTTGCAGGAACAAAACCCTGATAAGGGAGAAGGTGACGGAGAAAGCTCTTCTCCGCAATCCAAACCGACCATTGTCCATGAAAAAATCAACGATCGATGGGAAATAGCGTTTGCAGTTTCCGATGGTAATAGCTTTAACCAAGTCTCATTTGTTAATTCGATCGCCACAACGTCCGGAGGTACCCATGTAAACTATATTGCCGACCAGTTGGTTACTAAAATTAGTGACCTGGTTAAGAAGAAGAATAAGTCAGCACCAATCAGACCCGTTCAAATCAAAAACAACATGTTTTTGTTTATTAATTGTCTGATCGAAAACCCTGCCTTCACCTCGCAAACAAAGGAACAGCTCACCACAAAAACATCAGCCTTCGGTTCCAAGTGCCCTCTGCCCGAAGATTTCATCAAGAAAGTTCTCAAAACATCAATTGTTGACAATGTTTTGGATATTGCAACAAGGAATGCCGATAAGGAATTGAAGCGATCTGATGGTGGCAAGAAAAAGAGATTGACCGCTTTTGCTAAATTGGAAGATGCCAATAAAGCTGGTACCAGGGATGGCCACAAGTGTACTTTAATCTTGACTGAAGGTGACTCTGCCAAATCGTTGGCAGTCGCGGGTCTCGCTGTTGTCGGAAGAGACCACTATGGTGTCTTCCCTCTCCGTGGTAAACTGTTGAATGTTCGTGAAGCTTCGCATGATCAAATCATGAAAAATGCCGAAATCCAAGCTATCAAGCAAATCATGGGGCTCCAACACAAGAAGCATTATACGTCTACTGAGGGGCTCCGTTATGGTCATATCATGATTATGACCGATCAGGATCATGATGGCAGTCACATTAAGGGTCTCATTATTAACTTTCTTGAAACCTCTTTCCCGGGACTATTAGACTTGCCAGGGTTTTTGGTTGAGTTTATCACCCCGATTGTCAAAGTTTCTGTCATGAGAGGTAAAAAGGTAGATCGTGTCATCCCGTTCTACACCATGCCTCAATACGAGGAATGGCGTGATACCGAAGGTAAAACCTGTGTGTGGAAGCAAAAGTACTATAAGGGTTTAGGTACTTCAGATCCTAACACTGAAGGCAGAGAGTACTTCTCTCAACTGGACAAGCACTTGAAGAAGTTCCATCAGCTACAAGACGGCGACAAAAACTTGATTGAGTTAGCTTTTGGCAAGAAGAAGGCAGATGCCAGAAAGGACTGGCTACGAGCGTTCAAACCCGGTACTCATTTGAACCCCGATCTGGTGGACATCCCAATTTCTGACTTCATCAATAAGGAATTGATCCTTTTTTCCATGGCCGATAATATTAGATCGATTCCATCTGTTCTTGACGGGTTAAAGCCGGGCCAACGTAAGATCTTGTATGGTTGCTTTATGCGTAATTTGACCACCGACGTTAAGGTTGCCCAATTAGGTGGTTACGTTGCTGAAAACACTGGGTATCACCATGGTGAGCAGTCATTGTATCAGACAATCGTCGGTTTGGCACAGGACTATGTTGGCTCCAACAACTTGAATTATCTGATGCCTAAAGGTTCATTTGGCTCTAGAGCTTTGGGTGGTAAAGATGCTTCGGCCCCTCGTTATATTTTCACAGAACTTAATCGACTAACCCGAAAGGTCTTCAATGCTCAGGATGATCCTCTATACCGATACATGGATGATGACGAATCAACTGTTGAACCAGAATGGTATCTTCCTATTATCCCCACTGTTCTTGTCAACGGTGCCGAAGGTATTGGTACTGGTTGGTCAACGAATATCCCACCTTTCAATCCATCTGATATTGTCAACAATATTAAGAGAATGATGGATGGACAAGACCCAGAACCAATGACTCCATGGTTCAGAGGTTGGACTGGTACAGTTGAGAAGCTTGGACCAGATAAGTTTGCAATTTCTGGTAGAATTGAGCAAATCGACAACAAGACCGTGGAAATTACTGAACTGCCTGCCAGAATGTGGACGCAGACAATGAAGGAATTTTTATTGAATGCAATTGTGAAGGATAAGCAAGATACTACAGGCTGGATTGACGATTTTACTGAAGAGCATACTACTGGTATTAGATTTGTTGTCACATTAACTCCAAAACAAATGGAAAAAGTGCTAGCAGATGGCTTATACAAATCATTTAGGTTGACATCATCTTTGAGTTTGGGTAATATGGTTGCCTTTGATACGTACGGGAGGATTAAGAAGTATGATAATGTTGAGCAAATCTTGGTTGATTTTTATTATCTCAGATTGGAATACTATCAAAAACGAAAGGATTACATGTGTGACAAGCTGAAAAATCAATTAGAAAAATTGGCGCAACAGGCAAGATTTATCAAGATGATTGTTGAGAAAAAATTGACTGTTTCCAATAAAAAGAAGACTGATATCATGGATGAATTGGCAGAGTTGAACTTCCCAAAATTTGGAAAAGACGGAGTCCCTGTGTTCAATAAATCTAAAGAGGACGAGACCGTTACGGAGCTTGATATCCTTGTCGAACAAGAAAATGATACTGAGGCCCAGGCCTTGAAGGAGAAAGTCAATAAACCTGAACCGGCAAACTATGATTACCTGCTAGGAATGGCTCTTTGGTCTTTGACTAAGGAGCGATACGAAAAGTTGATGAAGGAAAGAGACAACAAAGAAGCTGAACTTACAGATTTGCTGAAGAAATCGCCGAAGGATCTCTGGACTATTGACCTGGATGACTTTTTGATCAGCTGGGAGCAGTTCTTGGAAGAAGATGAAGAGAAGCGTAATGCTCTCATTGGTGACAAGGCAACCAAGGGTAATAAAAAGGGTAGGAAAGGAGGCGCCACCCGGAAAAAGAAAACAGCTGATGATGATGATGACGATTTCATGCCGTCAAAGCCTAAAAAGACAGCTAAGAAAGAACCCACTGAAAAGAAATCAGCTGCTACGAAACCAAAGACAAAACAGGCTAAGCTAGAAGATTTCAAAGAACCCAGTGGTGTCTCCAACATTTTTGGATCCCCACCATCGTCTAAAAAGAGTCAAAAGGCAACGTTTGATGGTAAGCCAGCTGATTTGTTTAACGATTTAATGGCATCTGGATCGACGAAAGCGGCGAAGGCTAGCGGTGGTCAGGGTACACAGAAGAAAAAATCTGTCTTCGATGATCTTGGATTTAGCGATGAAGATTCTGGTGACGAGTTTGGTGCTCAGGACAAAAAGGGGGCCATTGAGAAAAAGAAAGGAAAGGCTTCTGCTAGCGATGCCAAAGCTAGTCAGACAGACACCGTAAGCTTCTTTGACGATGTTTCTGACGATGAAATTTTTGTGGAGAGTAGCAAGCCGACTAAAAAGGAGCCTGCGAAGGGTAAAAGTAAAGCAGCAGCTTCGACAACAAAAAAACCCGCTCAAAAAAAGGCCACCAAAATAGATGACGATTCGGATGAAGATATGATAGAAGGTGAAGTTGCCTCGTCGACTCCGAAACCAAAGCGTGCTGGCCGTTCCACTAGGACAGCACCGAAATCGTACGCTGTGGAAATTAGCGATGATGATGATGGAGAGGATAGCTCCGTTTTCGTAGATGACGGTGACGATGATGAAGATGACTTCTCAATTTGATATGGTATATATGAAGCTTTTAATAATGAACCTACTTTGAAATAATACACAGATGTGCATATGCACAGTTGTTCTCATCCGTTGGTTTTTTACACCTGTAAATATAGTATATGCACTAGGGAGTACAAGTCCAGAACCATAATCACATGGCAACTTGGTATTGACACTTTTAGTATCAATAGTGCGATTATATTATAAATAATGAAGATATACATACAATGAAAACCACCTCACCTCGCACTGGGGGGTGGGAACTGGAAAGCTTGATGACTGTTGCTCCCTTTTCGATTAGAGTTGTTATTGCCCGTAGACGAAGAAACAGAATGATCCCAAAGGTAAGTTTGACTAGACGTCGGCGAGTTCATATGCTGATACTTCTTCTCTTTCTTCTCTCTCTTTTCTCGGTCCTTATCCTTGTCCTTATCACCGTGGTTTTTCTTCTTTTTGCCAATACTGCTGGCACCTTTCAACAAACTCTCAAGCCTGAAAGAGCTTTCATGAGCCAATTGGGGGCTTTTTGTTACCGGAGGCTGCTCTAATGGTACATTCCCAGGCGAGTTATTCATTGAGCTGGAATTTGATGCATCTGTAGAAGGATTAGAGAGATCCTTCTTATCTTCCGAATAACGAATAGTATCAAATGAGTCCGCATCATGTATGTAAAGACTTGCCTTGGATTGGACCCCTTGTTTTTCTTCCGTATCAACGTCAGATGATTCTGCTGTATCAGGATCTGTCTCCCCATTACTTGATTGTTTTCCGAAATCAATAATTTCCCTTCGCCTTGGTCGTGGATAGTGAAACTGATTAGTCGCACTGCTGCCGTAGAACACACCTAAACCCCTCTGAGCAGAGGTGTTTCCAAAAGAGTCTGCCAGTGAAGTTTTGAATGATGTCGTAGACGGTGTCCTGGCCAAAGACCTGTTCAATATTACTGACACCTTTTTATCATACACCTGTGGGGCAGAATCTACTGGATCAATAGTGTTCTCAGCACTCATATCCGTATCGGTAACTGAAACAGTGTGGGCGTGCCACGGTTGGCTAGGCGACTTTTTCATATCTCTCGCAAAGAAAGAATCAAGATTGTCCAAAGTGGTCCACATGTGACTAAGGGAGCCCTCATCTGCAACAGAAGCACCATCATCGGCATAGTCTTCCTTATGGAATTGAAACTCATCAGCAGAAACAGTTCCTCCCTCAGTTTCTTCGCTACCATTAGAAACAGCACACGTATAAAACACCGCATGAACATTATTTCTTGTACGGTTTGAAGCAATTGCAGGCATAGGGACTGCCCAACCGCTTTCATCTGGGATACCAAACATCGTCGCGGTACGTTCGTATTCTTTTCGAATAGTCCGGTTACCGAGACTCATCCTCAGAACATGCTTATCCATATTTGACGATGGAATGCTGGCTGCTTCATCAAGTACAGACAGCGCTTGTTCGGCAAAATCCGTTTGAAGTAGTCTCAATAAGGGTGATATGATGTCTGCACCGACACCAGCAAACTCTTCTTTTTGTAGATCCACCATGGGAAATATTAGTTTCAAGATTTCCATAGCTTCTATTTTCACCCATCTTGTTCTATTCGACAAAATACCAAGGAAGAATGTCAAAACGGGTACCTCAGCCTCCGGGAAAAATTGATTCCGAATTGCCTGAGCGATTTGGTTGAGGAAATCTTTCTTGGTTCTAAATCTTCCTTTCCCTAGCGACGTCAAAATTCTGGACAATCCGACTAAATTTTGGTCATCACACAGAACTCGAAGCCTGTCGGCAGAAGCAACAACCTCTGCATTGAAATCATTATTTTCCAGTGCATGGAGATAACGCGGAATATTTGATGCCAATGCCATAATTAATCTATTGGGGCCGGCAACAATCTCGCTGGGCTCCAGTTGATTAAGGCGATCCAATACTTGAAGCGTTGGCCCGGATGCGTTTGAAGACCGTAATCCATGAATGACAGCTTCTTGTAACCCATTGAACTTACCTTCCCATTTTGGTGGAAATGTTGATGCCAGGCATGAGACAGTGTCTGGAGAATCCAAGTCGATTTTGGACAAAAACTTGTCAAGTATAGAGAGCACTTCAATAAATTCTTGTTCATGCATAGAACTTAAACATGCAACTGTGGCCCAAAATAGTTGAGGAAAATTAATAAGTTCTTCAGAGGCCAATTCCGCAGTAATCGCATTCAAGGTCATTAGAATCTGCATCGCAAATCCTTGAATATCAGGTGTACTATCAGATATAGTATTGGATAGTCGTGCCAACATGTCGGCAAGCATACTCTGATCAAGGAATGATAAAAGACATCTGAAAATTTGGAATGACCTGCACGCAATGTGTCTTACAGGACAAGTTGTCGCCCAGGACAACGCTGTTCGGGCCCATATTTTCCTAATTCCAGGTATGGTTTCTTCGAATATCTCTAAAACATCCAGTACCAATTGATTCATAGCTGCAGGCGTGCGAGCCCCTTCCTTTGCACTATTCAAATCATCATAAACCCAATAAGACGACTCCTTGTGTCTTAACTTATCACATAGTTTTGTAGAGTTTTCACCGCCTCCGCCAAACACATATATGATTAACACCAATAATTCCCTTGCCTGCTCATGCACAATTGAAAGATAGTGATCAAGCAAGACAAATGAAATATGCAAAATCAATGGAAGGCTTTCTTTTAGCATTTCAGAATGAGGCGACAGTACCAGGTCAACCAAGTAAATCATGCCCAACTGACCATAAGAAAATGTCGCCTCTTTATGCTTAGGCAGGAAATCTGAAATTTCTGCAACATGTGGATAAGCACTTTTTGCGAAGCTTAAGTCATGCGGATCCGGGTGATGGGGAATCATATTCTTCGGCCTTAAATAGCCCAATAAAGTGCTAATTAAGGTATAGCCTCCTGCCGTGCTGGCTAGATACAACATAATCTTTCTTGATTGCTTAACCAAGCCTGTATCTCTCCTTGCCAAACTGCAATGAATAATGAAATCCATGACAACCTTTATATTTCCTGGGTATTTGCCGTTTGCCAATGCCACCCATAATGCTTCAACTTCGTTCTGAATCCTGTCACTAAATGCCACAGTAATTTCAAGCAAATTGCAAATAACCATTATTGCTGAAGGACTCGGCTCGTCATTCACTTCAACTTTCAGCTCAACAGTTTGGACCCATGGCAGCAGAACAGCCAAGATATCTCGCCGTGATAGGTCACTAACCCGATGGAACATCTTAGTTAATTCCGAAAAAATCATGAAAGAATCTTCAGAATGGTCGGTAGCAAATCTAGTCGACAAACTAAACAACGCTCTTTTATAGATAACCATCGTTTTGTTGGTTATACTGGCCTTAAACTCACGAATGCATGTGAAACCATAGAACCTTAATTCAGTGGCTTCTAAGAGCCTAGCAGCTAAGGCTCTAGTTTCATAATCTTCGTCACCACTCTTGAACAGTCCAAGCGTTAAGGGTTGTCTTACCTCGCACGGATACGTTGGATTGTCAAGCAAAACTTCAGCCACAGTAGTGAAATAACTTCTAGCAGTTTCTGGCGTATAAAACACTCTGTAACAGTTACCAACAGCTTCGTCCAAAATCCGTGGGATATGGGGATTCATAACAAGAAGGTTCTTCAGAGCGCGTCTGCCGATTTGCTGCATCTCTTCTCGACTATCACATAGCACTGTGTCAATCCATTTCATCAAACCGTCCAGATTAAATTCCGCTGATTTGGTTTCTGTGGACACTGTTTCTTGTGCGTCACCCAAAGGCTTGATTGGCCCGTAGCAGAGACCTGCCATAGCACTGATAATAGTAATCTCAGACTTCCGCTTTTCAAGCTCCATAGAGGCCAACACTAGATTCCTTTCCCTAGAATCTTTGGTACTATTCAGAGCCGTTTGTTTCATTATAGCTTCACGATCTCGTGCTAAAGAAAATTTCGGACCCAACGAACACCATTCTTCAATCAGAGTGAAGAATTTCATTCTAGTATCAAAAGATATATTCTTGCTCGTCTCTTCCTTCTCATTCACCCCGACATAAATTCCTTCAACAATTCCACAAAAATAACGCCTTAATCTTTGGTAATCCCAGCTCGTTTGAACTTCACTCAGCGCAAGAAAATTTCTCATATCCTTTAAAAACCCTACAAGCTCGTCAACAACCCAGACGTCTTCATATATCATAGGATTGTCCAGATAATGAGCGGTTACTTTGAAGACGTGTGCAACCTCAGTAATAATACGATCCTGTCTGTAACCAGTAACTGGATCTCTGCGAGATCCAGGGTTAATCATCTTATTGCTTCCTGGTCGAACAGATTCTTGTCTCCAATTATCAATCGTTGGTTTAACGCATTCTACCAACGTCTTGTAAATATTAACATTGATGCAGCTTAGACCAGTAATTATCGCATCCCGAATAGTCGGGTGGTCAGCACCTAAAAGCGGAATAACCATTCTGAAAACAGATCTAACTGATGTAATCCTTTGGTGGTGAATAGTGATCTTTTGAACAGATTTTTTCCGACCATGCTGATATTGACTATCCGGGACGTGTAATTTTTGTTCATCAGTCAAAGTCATCGTCAAGCAAGCAACGATCAGGTATATCTTCCACTGTTCCACGATAATCTCATGATGACTCTTCATCGTGTTCTTTGACATAAAACCAGCATTTTGCGAGACACTGATGGACGGATTTTCCATCCTCATGAATTCCAATACAGCGTCATGCATTCTTACCAAGCGCACACATACAACATTCCTTGCAATTGCTACAGGCATTGGATAATTTTCAAAACATTCTTTCATGAACTGTGGGAATGCCTTCAACCACAGCGCACTATCAACTCCGTAGTCAGACTCAGCTGCCCGTAGCAACGCTTCTTTTCTTCGAGAATTCAATAGCTTCGCCAACCTGTTCCGTTCTGGCATACTAAGCACAATATTGGGCCTAGATTTCTCGAACAGGTCAGTAACATCCACTTTTTCTAAAAAGCTGATCAAGCGAAGTGGTGCGGTGGTGGCTTTGGAAGGCTTTCTTGAATGGGTTTTCACCGTAACTTGCTCTTCTTGGTCACGAATAGCTCGATCAAATTCAGTTGTTAAGCGTAGTATTCTTATCGCCAGGTGACGAATGACACGGTCTTGGGAGCACAGAAAATACAATCCATTACCTTCCACTTCCTCAATAGAGGGCCAACAACTATTCAAGATTGAATCGTCACCTCTGGCCTCATCTTCCGGAGTGCTGCCGCTAGTATCACATTTTATTTTCTCAATCCAAATTTCTAGCAAATCCACATAGACCCGTAAAAGTTTTTCGTATTCAGTAGTTGACGCAACAGATGATTCATAGCTAGTGAAGAGTTTTTCATCAAATGAAAATAAAAACTTCGTGAAGATCACCACGATGCCCCTAGTATCTCTTATTCGCGCCAAATTTTTTAAAGCCAAAGAGGCATCATATGATATTCGTGGTGATTGATGGATGCAATTCCGACATAGTGTATCCACAATTTTATTATAAGATCCGTCGCTGCTGTAAAGCCAAGGAACACTTCCGAGGATGGTGCTATACAGTTCCGAATATTGCTGCTGCTTTTGTGCCTGTGTCGAGCTATCACTGCCAAAGTGAAAAGAAACTGTCATTGGTGTTTTAGATTGTGAAGATTTTTCATCTGCTGCGCTCGCCTGCTGAGGACCTAACATGGCATCGCACAAGAATAGCATCTTGCTGATGCCTTTGCTAAACTTTTGATAGAACTCAAGAAGAGACCCAGTAGGCTTGGGTGCTTTAGGCGCACTTCTCAGCTTTGGATCATCCAACAATTCATTCAATACACTTTCGGTTGGGAAAGGTGGTCTTTCGCCAGATTCGGCATCATATAGCAAGAAGATAAATGACCTGATTGCTATTATTGTGCGCTCTGGAACAATTGAATCGAGCGACGAAACTTCTGCAGCCCCAGTCGGACTATTATTCAGCAACTGAAATAGCATATTCTCCAAAACATGCTGGCGATGCCCGTATGCAGAAATCCGTATCATATAAATGCATGGGGGATTTACAGTTGGATCCGGGACTAACCATAGCTTTTTATTACTCGAGTTTAAAATTGCTTTGCTGACGTTTTCAAGTTTCTTGGTTGTATTGTTCAGCGACTCTGTGCAACGACACATATAAACCCAAAGCAACCTAGACGCACCTGTGTAAAAGCATGCCCTGCTATGTTTTTCCTTCAATTTCGAAGTGTTTGAATCCAAAAGAGCAACCCAATGCTTAGCAAAGGTTTCCTGTGGTGCTACACTTAAAAGGGTGGTCGCTAACCGAAACGCACTATACCATGACTTTGGACGGTGCAGCATTTCAACAGCTTTGTTGTACAGGGAGTTGATTGCATCAACCCAAACAGGATAGTTCAACTCCGCAGTTGCAACGCCAGCAATTGGAAGCAATATTTGAGATATCACGTCCGCATAAGCCATTTTAATATGGTGATTCTGTGTTCGGGCAAAGAATTTGGCCAGTGATTCGAGGAAGTTAGCTGTCTCTTCTAGCATATCCATGGGATACAAAGTTAACCGCAAGTACCTCATTCCGTGAATCACTAGCTGGACTCCAACTTCTTTCTCTTTGCTGACAATTTGTGGTACTTTTTCCAAATCAGCAATAAACCTGTCACCTACACTAACAAATCTTGATCTGGACATTTCACCTAACAATTCTGCAAAGAGGTTCCAATTGGCTCGTCTGATAGCGCTGCCGCCAATCAAATCTGGTTCTGCAGATCTTAGTTGCTTGAAGACAATTTCTTCAAGTTTTTCGCTTAAATCGTCACCAAGTACTTCTGAAGGCGTCTGTCTAACCACCTCCATCAAAACACGACATAGGATGAAAATGCTAATCAGACTCTTTCGATCCGCAAGGACTGCTGCCTCACGTGGATCTGGAGGGCTTTCGTTTCTGGAGCCGTCTGGGTTCAAGTCTGTACGTGAGCCCGCTCTTGAATGGGAGATACTAGCCGGTGAGTTATTGTTAGCCTGAGCAGCAGCTGCTGCTGCGGCTTCGGACTTAGACTTCCTCCAGAACATCACCGAATCGATCACTGGTTTGGGCTTACGTCGCGCAATATACCCTAATGAGGCAATGATCTTGTCAAAGGCAGGGTCATTACCTTCGCCTAATATTTCATGAATCCTAGGTTCGGAATCTATCGAATAACCTAAGCATAGAGTCAGTTTCCTTTCGGCATATCGGACAAACTAATATGAAAGAAATACGGATTAGTAAGGACTCGAGGTAATAATAATCGAGATTAGTACTCACTTGTGTGAACAAAATGTGCAATGCGTATTCTGATGGTGTTTTCGGATCAGATCCTTTCGGTACAGCTTTCGTTGATGGTAGGGTACTTGTCGCCGGGCCACTGACGCTACGTTGAGCTTGATCATGGTGTTCTCCTTGAGATATAGTTACAGTACTAGGTTTGGAATAATCTGATGGGTTAGTCATGGTATTAATAGCCAACCCCTGTGGAACTGTGGGCTCTTCAGCCGCAGCTGTAGCCGGTTTAGCCTTTCTAAAATTTGGCCTAGAGTAGGTGGCTGCTCTTGTAGGACGCGAAGTCTTTCCTTCTCGCTGTACAGTGCTATTGTTCGGTAGAGAGAGGTTTCTATCATGTCCTAGAGCCATAGGTGGAGAAGAATTATCAGACCCATCTCTAAATTCTGCGTCGTGATTTTCGCCTAATATTTGGTCTTCTGGTTCCATCACTGTAGACAGAAAAGGTTAACAGATTCAACTGATGAACAAATAAACAAGAATAATGGCTTACCGGACGCTACGCTCATCCAAGAATATCACAGGGTCAAATGCAAATGCAGCGGGATTTCTAAATAACAACAAAAGTGTAACTTGGCGGAAAAATAAAAAACTAAAAAAGAAACCAAAGCTTTTCGCGCTGAAGCGGTTAGATTTGCTGCACACAATAGTAGTGCCTCTTTCGACTTACCTCTGGCTTAATTGTGCCCCAATTCACGTAGTGAAATATTTGAGGAGCGAGTGAGAAAAGTCGTTCTCGCACAGTCAATTATATCGCAACCACTCAGTATAAGGAAATGCTGATATCTATCAAACCGTGACACTCTGGCAAAGGATTAAACAAATAATATGAAAAGAAGACGTGTATAGATAACTTTGGAGATCAACAGAATGTGGAAGTTTTATGTGTGTTGTTGCTTGATGCTTCGGGAGTTTCAATGCAGGGTTAAGCGAAGGGATGGCAAGAAGTGTAGGAAGCCGGTTACCCGGATTTTCCGTCTTCCGCCTCCACGAAACGAAGCGACTATGTGCATAGGAATTATATGCTTGCAGCTAATGCAGAAGTATATTGAAGCGTGAAAAGGATAGTTCGCTACTTTGGTTTAATGGCATGCATTTTGACTTATATATTAATACGTAATAATAATAATTTTTTTTGAAAAAAAAAAAAAAACATTAAATAATCAAGACCAAAGATCTGACCAGGAGAGGTCTTTTCGCACTGCGTTCGAAAATCCTTCCACGTATTGAATCCACACATGCTCATTTTTGTCGTTTTCGTTGAAAGATAACTCAGGTTTATCGTCATTTTTGCCAGTTTGATTCAACTCTGGTTCAACAATGATTCTTCCGAAAAAGTCCTTCTTCTGTTTTTTGACTTTTTCCTCAGCCTTTCGTCGTTTAATTGGCTCAGTGCTAACTTCCGATGGACGTTTTTCGCCGGTTTGGTTATGTTTCAGACGCTCTTTGTGAATACTTTCATTAATAACTTGCCGCGTAGAATATTTTCCTACTGTATACTTTTGTCGTCTTTCTGGGTTCATTATCGCCAATTGCTCAATGGGTGGGTCGATACGATAAACGACTGTGCCACCGTCAAGCCTATCTTTTCTGAAGCTGGTATTAAGGCACATCATTGCGTTAGCAGTGTCAGCAATTTTGGCCTTTACTTCTGGTTTTATTGCCGATGGCGTATCAATACTTGGAGACATTATTTGCACTGAGTATGGCGCCAGTTCTAGGATCGCGGATTTTTTGTCAAATATTTGTTGCACTTGAGTATCGGCATAAGACAAAAAGTCTCTACAAAGTGAAGCATTTTTCCTGGAAGTTTCAAAAACTTCATAATCAGACTTGATCCTCTCGTTTTTCGTGTTTTCAGCGGAATTGAAGAGGGAATAAAACGCCAAAATAGGTTGACTTAAATACTGTGCCACTTGATGTTGAGAGGAATAGAGAGCATTATTCAATTGTTCGTAGAAATGGGTCCATTCACCTAATGCACAAGGTTTTTTCAGCATATCGTCATGATAGTTCATTTGAGGGTACAATGCAAAACATCCATTCATCAGTTTATCAAATTCCCCAAATCCATCAATCTCTTTTAATATGTTTTCCGCATCTTCATTCTTAGAAATGTCCGTTTTTCTCTTGAAAACTCTGTTAGCCAATGCACTCCAACTTTTGTTCAAATCCTTTTTCGCGAGGGACCCGTCTGAATTTCGTGTGATCCCAAATTGAAGAATGTTCAAACTGCTACGAAGGTCTCCTTGAGTTGTTTCAGCAATCTCTTTCAGCTCACTTGTGTCAAGACGAATGTCTTCCTGTGCACAGATTTCTCTGAGACGGTTGACCATGGTATGATTAGATATGTTAGTATAGTTTATAATTTCAGCATGGTTCCGCAACTCTCTCAAACTAGGCGCATAAAGATCATTGCAAATGGCAATAATCGGTCGCTGCATTAGCTTTGGTCGCTTTTTCTTCTTTTTGTTGTTATTATTATGCTGGTAGCTTTGGCGTTCATTTAATGCTTTACTATCGGCATCTATCATGTTTAGTAATACCCGAATGAATCCGCTTTCTGCAGCCCCTTCAATTTCATCAGCCACAATACAGACTGGCTTCCCCGACCCAATCACTCGCTGATTGTTCATAGAATTATGCACCTTTGTCCGGACTTCCTGACCAGACCTCTCATCACTCGCGTTTATTTCCACTACATCATACCCGGCTTGTTTAGCTAAGATATGCGCAACAGTGGTCTTACCAATACCTGGTGGGCCATGGATTAATAAGATTTTTCTGAGGGGTCTACCAAGTGAATCCACTTTTTCTAATCCTCGAGTGTCTCCCCCCGGTGGCTGAGTTTTGAAAACGATTGAAGACCAAGCCACCAGCCATTTCAACATGGCTCGATGTGTTCTTTCAGGACCAACCAAATCAACCCATTTTGATGGTCTCCATCTTTCAGAAAGTAATTTCGTGTGGCTCTTGTTGGCCGTCTTGTGTGGGACAGAACACTGAAGGTTCTTGTCTTTACCCCCAGAGGATTCTTCTTTCTCGTGCTTTAATTCGGCCAACATTCTGTGAATGGGTATGCCATAGAAATTACGAGAAGAGTTCTCATCTTCTCGTGCCTTGCCCTTATCAATTTTTTTGTGGTTCCTTGCCACTCTAATACATTTCCCGTCAGCCAATTTGGCAGTATAGTATTGCCTAGTTTCACCATCAAAACTATAGGTATCTTGAATCATAGATTCGTACCGAGAGCTACTACTGTCTAATAAGTCCAAATCAGAATCATTTTGTACTTGCGTAGCTCTTTGATTTGTCAATCCCTCTTCCCGCAATAGCGGTCTCTCTTCAAGGCCTTTTTGCAAATTTCCCTTCGACAGGGAGTTATTGCTAAATTCTAATGCATTACTGCCACCCTCTGGTGGAAGCAATGAACTTTTGCTAAACCCAATCATATTCGAAAAGGAAGTGTTTTTCGAACTTTTATCACCCCCGTTTTCTGGCTGCCCAGTCAGCAACGAACTTTTCCCAAAGCCCCCAGTTGTTAAATGATTTTTACCATCAGGCGTCAGTAATGAACTTTTTCCAAAGCTATGGCTCAACGTCTGGCCATCTCCATTGGAAGAAAGCAAGGAACTTTTTGTAAAGCTCGCACTGATCTGATCACTCTCTGCATCTCCAAGCAGCGTATTCCTTCCGGATTCAGATGTGTTACTATTGGGAGTGTCAGGTGTCACAGACATGTCTAATAAGCCTTGTTTAGCCTCTTCATTACCGCTTTTTATCGGATTCTGAAAGTTAGATTCCTGTTCAGCAGTCATTGAAGATTAGCTCCGGTAAGTATACGCGTAAATTATTTTCTGAATCAATCCGACGCGTCGGAGAGATACACTGTTTGAGCCGTTAACGACAATCCTTACCCTGTGTGCGGCTGAGTACAAAATTAATTATAATTTTTAAATCAAATGGAATCGATATGATTCATCTACAGCTATACTAGTTTGATAGATGAAATTAATGATTACCGTGTAAGACTAGACGTTTTGGAGAGAAATGAGAGAGTATAAACATTATCTATATTATCTAAAGTACACACACACAACGGTTATGATCCCATCTATCCGTATCAAACAAACTAGCATCACTATAGTATGCAACTCCGGTGTACAGTCTAGTCTATTTTGTACTTCAACAGGGAAGTTATTAGAGAGAAAGGTTTAGTCAACAATCCAAATGCACCGCATGACCACTAGGCCAATGCATATTTTACCATTGTCAAAATGTATACACCTCCAGTCAAACAAAAAAAAAAAAAAAAAAAAAAAAAAAAAAAAAAAAAAAAAAAAAAAAAAAAAAAAAGATCAGAATAAAATAGATTATTTGTGGTTCTTTTTTTCCTTTGTGTGTATTTTCATATCTCTTCATGTAGTTCGTTACTGTTTCATTTCATGATCATTATCACGAATTGGGTCAAAGTAGGCATGTGCCATCGCTTCTTTGGCGGTTAGTCGTTCTTGATGGTCATATCTCAACAAATGAGTTAACAGATCGCACACTTCGTCAGATACCAGTTTTTCATTCTCGGCGTTCTTGAATCGGCTCCAAGGACGCGCAGGATAAGTACCCATATCTTCGTACTCCGGACTCAGTTCGATACCATATTTATTAAGGTATCGGTCTAGTTCATCAGTACCCAAAACTCTGGCAATCTTAACCAATTGGTCCGTATTGGAATTACCGTGGAAGAATGGTTCCTTTTTGAAGATCATTGATGCTAACATCGCACCGTAGGACCAAAGGTCCAACGAATAGTCATATCTTTGGTAATCCACAAGTAATTCAGGACCTTTAAAGTAACGGGATGCAACTCTAACGTTATATTCAGTGCCCGCATGGTAAAATTCAGCCAGTCCCCAATCAATTAATCGCAATTGCTTCTTTGGGTGGTCTATCATTACATTGTGAGGTTTCACATCTCTATGCATAATACCTTTTGAATGAGCGTAGTCTAGTGCCTTTAACAACTCATGCATATAGTATCGGATATCATAATCGGTGAAAGTTGGATAAAGATTTCTGAAGTCCACATTTTCAATTGATTCAAAAATCAATGCAGGAGTTCTGCTTTGAGAATCCCTTACAATATCATGCAAGGTAATCACATTGGGTCCATTGGCCAGGTTATACAAAATTTTGATTTCACGCTTGATCTTCTTTCTTTTGACTGGTTTCAACACTTTGATCACAACGTCGCGATCATGAGCCAAATCAACACCTGAGAACACCTCAGAGTATTTACCTCTTCCGATTTTTTCAACTATTTCATAGTCTTCTTGAGCTCCCCAACTAAACGATACGCTTTCTATTTGAAAGTGTTAGTGAAAATGAAACTTGGAAACGTTCTTTTTTTTTTTTTTTTTTGTGGACAACAAAGCTATCGCTGATGTACCAACAAGACCCGGGTACTTACCATAATCCCAATAGCTTCTGGGCATGTGGCTGTTCACGTCAGCATAAACACGAGATACACTGGATGCCATTTGTGCGTTGGTATATCTTTTAACAAAAAGCTAGGAAAGTAGAGCAAAATCCAAACAGATACTGTATGCTGTAAGTAGAAAAGTATAAGGAGAAGGAGGGAGGAAGGTTTGCGTGTGCGTACTTTTTGTATTTTTGTATCTTTTTTTTTTCTTTAGTCCCAATGGCTGCTGCTAATGCGCTGCTGCTTCTTTTCAGTCATTGCCCACACACAAAAATAATTATTTTAATTGCAACACCCCGAAGCTCCCAGCAGCCTATGAAAAAATGGATCAAAACGTGGTTAACAGATATATTATAGGCAGCGACGAAAACGATTCTATTATTGCTAAGCTAGTTGCTCTAATTGAAAATGATGAAGCCAGGTTGGTCGATTTGGTCCAATTGTTGGGTGAATACTTGACCAAGGAGGAAGGTGAAACCCGGGCAAAGGCCATTATGTGCCTTTCGGCGGTATTATGCGGTCTTTCAGAGACGAAGTTGACCAAACAACAGATTAATGTCATTGTTGGCTTCTTGACAGACCGCTTACAGGACGAAGAGTGTTTAAAAGAAGTAGCTATTGGGTTGGAGGCCGTGGTCAAGATGAAGGGGTTCAGTGCAATGACTAATATGGATTTAATACTAGATGCATTGAATGAGCATGTAATTATGAAACGACAGGTTCAAAACACTCGGTATCAAGTATTTGTGTTACTGCGGGAGTTGTTGAAGAAGAATCAATCCAAGAAATTCATCACTACCTATGTTAATTTAACGACGGGGGAAAAAGACCCGAGGAATTTACTCATTTCGTTTGAAATAAGCCACCAAATCCTGTCGTCCATGGAAATCGCTGATAACACAGAGGACTTGTTCGACGTCACTTTCTGCTATTTCCCCATCACGTTCGAACCACCAAAGAATGATCCGTATGGGATAACCTCGAACGATTTGAAAAGCGCTCTCCGGAAGAGCATTGCCGCCAACAGTCTTTTCGCGGCCGATGCTTTCCCAGCGTTGATCGAAAAACTCAACTCTAGTTCTGAGAGTGTAAAGATTGATACGTTGGAGACGCTGGATTTATGTGTCCAGCAATATTCTCAAGAGGCTATTGCATCCAATTGGCAAGAAGTGTGGGATGGGCTGAAATACGAAGTTTTGCATGGGTCGGAGGAAAACGAACTTATTGAATACTCCATGAAAGTTCTGACCTCACTTGGGAGAAGATTACAAGGCGAGACTCTAGACACCTATATTTCTTCGGTCAAAAAGGATACAAAAGAAAAACTTCAAGAACCACAATCAAAGTTTGGCGTTCCAGCCGGTAAACTATGTTGCTGCGTGGCCAGATCAAACAGACATTGCTTCACGGCGCTTTCAAAGTTCATGTGCGATGAATTGCTTAGCATTCCTTCACCGCCTATTTCTACGCAGCGGGCAATATTAGAGATACTTTGTCTTGTCATGATAGCGTCGAAAACTGTACCAGGTGAAGGGAAAGGCGATCTTCTGCTGCCTTACAAGGACCAAATCATAGATTATTTTTCAAAGAGTCTAGTTGGCTCGGCTGAATCTGAAGTCAGTCTCAAGCAGCTTGCCGTCCGGGGCTTTGCTATCATCTGTTCTCTGGATGACTTTGTTGATTCTAACGAGGTTGGGTTGTTGGTTCAGTATCTTGGCACTACTGTTTTAAGGCAAGATAACGAAGAACTAACTTCTAGTGCATTGGTTGTTTTAGGGGAGATTTCCAAAAAATATCCAAGTGCTATTTTAGATGTCATCTTTCCGACCTTTTTCGCCCAATTGCCTGATGACGAAAATGACAGCGAGACTAATGTGGCTGAAGGGCCAAAGCAATCTATTGATTTCCTATTGTCTTCTTTGGCCTCTCTTTCTTGTTCCAATGCAGCTATTTTCGAGGCTTTGTCCATTCGTTTGCTGTCCAAGCTGGAGATTGTAGTGAAATCTCCCCAGTGCACTTATAGATATCCATTGGCCATTGTGTCTACTCTACTGGCAGTGGTACAAAAAATGTCCGAGGATAACCCGGCGAGTGAGTTTACTAATTATTTTTATTCCGTTCTCCCGCCACTATGGAATTATGCCGTTTCGGCCGTCGACACTGTGTCGCTGTTCAAGAATGATGCGGTTGTAAATGCTATTGGCGAATTGACCAATGTTATCGTTCGCCATTCGAATAGCAAGGGGGAAATTCTGTCGGTGTTGGCTGACATTTTTATCCTAGGCAAGGACAATGGCCCCTTCAAAAACGCCTTGGCTATACTTGGACCGGATTGCGAGCCGACAAACGTTTTCCAAGTGTTTTTGATGGCGTTAGCACCCATTCCGGCGTCGCATTCGTTGCCAATACCCGCAGACCAAATGATCCACAACTTTGCATCCATTTTGTTCAAAACACAGAGTGTTTTTGAACGAGCGTCCTATCTGCGTTTGCTGTCTGTGGTGACTAATAAATGGAGCGGCGATTCCGCGTTGGACAACTATTCTGAGCCTACATCGGATCCGAATGTTCTGGAAATCCGGGCCTACATTGCCAAAGGGCTGCTGTTGAAGAATTCGTCGTCAGCACTAAAAGTTGTCCAGACCACATTTGATCTCTTGGATGGTCCGGTCGGGTCCAGCGCCAGCAAGCTCTTCGGGGTCTTCATCTACGACGACCCTTTGCTGAGCAAGGAGAATGGCTTTACAGTGCGCCTGCTGTATAAACAACGACTCTTCTCGTTTGTTCTCCCACAGTTAATCCAGGGCTTCAAGGCTGCTTCGACCCATCGGGCAAATTTTTTAACCGCGCTGGCAGGTATTCTCCGATACATGCCCAGCAAGGTCATCGTGCCACAGCTGCCCGCATTCCTTCCACTTTTGTTGGAGTCACTTGCGCTGCCGAACAGCAAGGTCCAGGAGGCTGCCATTGACACCATTCTGGCCACCCTGATCGACTCTTCCGAGATTCTTCAGCAGCACATCGACACAATCGTGCCAAAACTGCTGGACGCCACTCGGGCGCGGTCCTCGTCTGTCCGGATCTCCGCCTTGAAATGCCTGACGGCCCTGCCCCAGGCTATCAACGGCCCTGTCCTCGAGCCCTTCCGCAGGGTGGTCATCCAATCCCTGGAGCCGGCTCTAGGCGACAAGAAACGTGACGTTCGACGCGAGGCCGTGGTGTGTCGGCAAATGTACTATGAAATGTAATAATCCGTAATGAGCATATATATACACTTACACGTTCAACCTCAATCCCTACAGTGGGTCCAGCAAAAGGGTCATGTCAAAAATTTTCACAGCACCACGTGACTGGCCAATTGCTTCACAGACCTAAACAACGGGGAGCCGTGTATTGCCCTGCGGGCGGCCTTCTTTTCTAGAAAAGAAGCAAAAGCACTGGTACCTTAAACCGTCGGAGGCAACGTGGGCTCGTACATTGCCCTGCGGGCGGCCTTCTTTTCTAGAAAAGAAGCAAAAGCACTGGAGAGCCTCGCAGAGCTACCTTTTTTGCTTCTTTTCGGAGAAAAAAGAAGCCGCCGGAGGCTACGTGACGGTGTATTGCCCTGCGGGCGGCCTTCTTTTCTAGAAAAGAAGCAAAAGCACTGGAATTGCCTCGCAGAGCTACCTTTTTTGCTTCTTTTCGGAGAAAAAAGAAGCCGCCGGAGGCTACACTCACGACGTCCAAGTGTGCCCTGCGCTCGGGTGGTCTAATAATTTTATTTTTTTTTTTCGGAGAAGAAAGAAGCCGCCGGAGAGACACCCGCATTGCATTGAGACAACGTTAGTCTGAAACGGTACGAAAAAAGCAAATACGAAACCTGGACGCAACAGGATCTGCAAGGGCGCCACAGAGTGACTGGGTTATGGATAGTCCTCGTTCAGGTCGACGTGGGCAGCCCAATCATCGGCGACGGCACGACGGGGATAGAGGTAGGAGTAGCGGTCCGGGGTGTAGAGCAGCGGGATGCGTTGGGTCGGATGGGACGAGTTTCTGGGACGGAACCAGGTCATGTAGGGCTCATCTGCCAGCAGGGGCAGCCACGGCCGGACGTGGTGGTTACGCAGACACGGCGTGCCGGCCACACACTTGAACAGCACGCCCACGGGGGTGTTGGGCACGTGCCAGATTGAGTATGGGCCTGCGGCGGCCCACCGAGGGTCTCTGGCGATGCGGTAGCAGCCATCCACGCTGGGGTCGTCGGAGCGCAGACAGAACCGGGCCGACCAGTCGACCCAGTCTGAGGCGGCGGGCTCCTGGGTGGCGTACGTGAGGCCGTACTCTGAGCCGCGCCAGCAGTAGGTCATACGCATTGAGTGGACCCGCGGCCGGGCGTAGACGACCTGGAGCTGGATCCGGAACCCGGTCCAGGGCACAAACACGTTGGACGCGGTGTCGCACGGCGGGTCCGTCTTGCCGTCGTAATATGGGGATGTGGCAGCAGCAGCTGCTGCTGCTACTGCGGCGTTGCCACAGGAGGAGGGGGGGTCGGTCAGAGATGGCAGCACGAGCAGCGCCAGCAGCAGCGCCAATATGCACGTTGCCATGTTGAGAGAGACCGGCCAGTTGGGTGCTGAGACAGCGCTGTGTGTCTGGGAGGAAAAATAAAATAAAAAAGGGGGTCAGAATGCGCGTAGACTCAGGTGCGCGTGAGGCGTAGCTTTTTTTTTTTTTTTTTACAGTTGATGCAGCAGAGAGGGTGTTGTGGTGGCTATATATATATAAGTACCGCTGCTGCCGCTGCGTTGCAAACGCACCCTAAAAAAAAAAAAAAAAAAGGGAGTGAGAGTGTGAGTAAGAGAGAGAGTGAGAGGGGGGGGGTTCTGTATTATACAACACAACACCGAGATATATACACGCTGAAAGAGAAAAACAGCCCCTTTTTTTTTTTTTTTTATCGTTATTATTATTAGTTTTCGAAGAATATGAACCACGACCTGTTCCAGCTTTATCTGGAGCGAAGAGGCTGCGTGACGTGCAAAGACACCCCCAAATGTCCCGCCTGTCCCAGCGGACAGCAGTGCACGCTGACAACGCAGTCGTGCGAGTCGTGTGCTAAGGCCATCTGCGTGGGCAGCGGAGACTCAAAGTCGTCCGGGTCGCACGACGGCGACGGCGTCAACAAGGGCGCGGTGGCCGGTGGAGTCGTCGGAGGCGTGGTGGTGGTGGGAGCAGTGATTGCATTTCTGCTCTGGCGCTATGTGTTCTCAGCCAAGGCCAGACAGAAGCTCCAGGAGAAGCGCGAGCTTCGGGCTGCCGAAGAAAAGGATGCGGCGATGCGGACCGGTGGTGGCGGTGGTGGCGGTGCTCGAATGTCGTCCGCCACATTATCCTCGGTCAACACGTCCATGACGCGCGCATCCAACATCATCCCGATTGCATACATACCCGGGGTGACGAGTCGCACAGACAGCGAGGCGCCGCCGGTGCCGGACATCGGCCAATACAGCCACACGTTCAGTGCAGACGACATCATGGACCACTCGAATCGGTCGTCCATTGCCACGACCAGCTACCGCGGCTCGACCGCGGTGATCTCGTCGGCTATGATGACGGCCGTCAACGCAAAGCCCAATCTCGTGGACATCGGCAAGGACGTCCCAGAAAACGACGGCAGTCCGCAGTATGCGACCGCAATGGCCGTCAACCATGCAAAATCGATCCAGTACGGCTCGGCCCAGGCCGTCAACTCGCAGCGGGCCAACGCCCACTCCATCCGCATCGGCAAGAAGAACGCGGTGGGTCTTCAGAACGACATGATCTCCGAGGAGGACGATGATGATGATGACGACGAAGACACCTTCCATGACGTCCACTCCACCGCCCCCGCCTCAGCCTCAGCGGACACCTCCGGCTACGACCTGCCGTTTGTGATCGACAACAACGATGAGCCGCATCATCAGTCGTCTTCCCTGCGGCACGTGACCGACAGTAGTGCAACGAACAATTCCGGAAATGGCAGGGCCAGTCCGTTTGATGACAAGTATAAGGTGCAAGACCGATAATGACCCTTGACGATACATATTTAATAGACTCTTCGACTTGACTTGTGTCTCCGGCTCTGCTTTTTTTTTTTTTTTTTTTTTTTTTTTTTTTAAGTGCTTTTGCTTCTTTTCTAGAAAAGAAGGCCGCCCGCAGGGCACACGTAGACCCGTAGAAATAAAAAATGGGGCGCACCGGTTGTTGGTCCGTTTATATGTGCGATATCGATATTATTCTCTCGGACTGCGTGGTGGTTTGAGCGGTGTGGAACGTCGTCGTGTAATATGTATAATTAATTACTCAGTGTATTTCATTGGCTTCATTCCAATGGTGATGTATGCATGGATGTGAGTTGTGCGTCCGGCCAATCAGCTTCGGAATAAAGCTGACCGTCTTTTTTTCTTTGTTTGTTTGGACTAGTTGATGGTTTTATTTGTACAGGTCCGTGAGAGTTGAAAGGCCAGTGGGTCCAATTGGCTGGACTCCGTTCTCAATCGACCCAAGGGCAGGCCTGCGAAAGTCTTTCTGTACCATCTGCATCTGGCCACTTCGAGGGAATGCAAAATAATTCGTTGGAAACGCAGTCCGCAGTCACTATGTATCGGCCATCGTTTTCTTGATGACCCAGGAGACAGTGTGAGACCTGTTGATCGAGCCAATCAAACAGACCTGAAGTTGGTCGGTAATTTTCCTCGTTCTTAAACAAAAGCGCTATCAGAAGCGCAACTGTGCCGATGGGTCCAAGAATCCAACAGCTTAGAGCTAATTATACGGCGCTCTCGATGTTTGCTTTTTTTCAACGGCTGTGAATCTGGAGGAGTTGGCCATTTTGAATTTGCCGAGCCGACGAAGGGCTTGAAATTGGCGATTTGCGGGAAAAGTTTGAAAAGTGCAACAATTTTGGAAACTTCACACTTTTCTGTAGGTATTGGGTCAAAAAAATGTCCAAGGTTGAAAACCCTCGAACTTCTTGAAAAGGCACGCTGGATTTTCCAAGATGGGTTTGCGAGAGGGAATATTCACAGTCAAAAAGGCTTTATGGTGACTAGCGGTCTTTGTTTCGCTCTATCATTTATTTATTTATTCCAAATCTCCTGGACCTACATGTATTCCTATACAAACCAATCGACCCTCCGGAATCGGGGATTTCTTTAATCGCGCATTGACAATTTGAATACTCTCGCCCTCAATGTTCCATCTCCGAAGCTATTGAGCTTGTTGGGGTGGTTCGTATTGGAAACTTGCAACCTTAGGACTTAATAGTAGAGGCCAAGGACCCATCAGTGGCTGATGACTGACTTTGCAGAAATTTTGGAGTGGGAGATGTTGGAGCGTCTGAAATTCCAGTTCGAGTCGTATATTTGAGGTTTGCAATTGAACAGCCTTACTTTAACACGACAGAGAAGTCTGGGTCAGATTCAATGACCCATAGAACGCGGGGCTGCGGAATTGATTGAACATGAAATTTTTGTGTGGTAAAACACTTATTGTCAACTACTGGTTCTCTTTTCTCCGAAAAAGGCACCAAAAAAAAAAAAAAAAAAAAAAAAAAAAAAAAAAAAAAAAAAAAAAAAAAAAAAAAAACACCAGTTCTGAAAGCCCTCAATGCTTTTGCTTCTTTTCTAAAAAAAAAAGAAGGCCGCCCCCGGGTCATTCGAATGTGTTTTTTTTTGTCCCCGGATGTTTCTTTCTCCGCGAGAAGAGAAGAAGACTAACCCGCAGGGTATGATGTCCTCCAGTGGTTTCGTTTTTTTCCGAAAAGAAACAAAAAAAAAAAAAAAAAAAAAGGAAGCTCTGCGTGACCCGTCAGAGAGCTTCTGCTTCTTGTTCTGACCAAAAAAAAAAGGCTTCCATTGACCCCAGTATGAGGGTGTGGCTCCAGAAATAAGTACTAGCTGGTGGTGGCTTTATCAATCACGTGTTTTACCCCCTTTCGTGAACGCGTCCGTGAAGGTCTAGAACGTTCTTTCTGCCCACGAAAAAAAAAACAATATAAATTGCTACTACAAAAATGTGCCCTTTTTTAAATTCCAATGAGGGTTAGGGTTTTTATAGGAGTGGGAGTTCTAGTATAACCGATCTCGGGCCGTTTGCCGAAAAGAGGAGCAACCGGCCGCGGGAGAAAGCGAAGTGAGTAAGTTAAAGAGAGGACGGAATTACTGGAAGGGGAAACCGCCAGAGACTCTTTGAGGATGAAAACATCATTGCTGCTGGTGGTAGGTTGTTGGGAGGAAAATAGGGCCGGATAAATAGGTTACCCGGGAAAATGATAGTGGCCCGGATTTGATTGGCCGGAGCACGCCGACCGACGAGATTGTTGAGGGAGGGTTGTTATGTAAGCTCTTTAGTCATCTTTTGTGTTGGCCTTTATATATAAAAGCCGCCACAACCCGGGAAATTTCACTTTGCCCAGTAAATTATTTAACCACCTTAAAAAATGGCATTTTCCGATATTGATATCAAGGCAATCAATACCATCAGAACTTTGGCTGTAAGTGCACATGTTTGTAGAGAGCAGTTGCGAGAGCAGCAAGGTAGTGTGTGTCTTTCGCTGTCGTTGGATGGCTGATTGCTGGACGGCACCACCACCACCACCACTCTCCCTGAGATTCTCTCTCTGTCCTGTTGTTGTCTTATTTTTTTTTTTTTTTGCTTTACAGCAACAAAGAGCCAAAAAAAAAAAAAAAAAAAAA